>CATKSN020000317.1:0-28217 GCA_949782905.1 Rangifer tarandus platyrhynchus
GACTGAAGTAAGCCAGAAAGATAAAGACCATTACAGGATACTAACACATATACACGGAATTGAGCAAGATGGTAACCATAACCCTATATGCAAAACAGAAAAAGACACACAGATGTAGAGAACAGACTTTTGGACTCTGTGGGAGAAGGCGCGGGTGGGATGTTTCAAGAGAACAGCATCGAAACACGTATATATAACCTAGGGTGAAAGAGATCACCAGCCCAGGTTGGATGCAGGAGACAAGTGCTCGGACCTGGTGCACTGGGAAGAGCCAAAGGGATCGGGTCGAGACGGAGGTGGGAGGGGGGATCGGGATGGGGAATACATGTAAATCCATGGCTAATTCATGTCAATGTATGACAAAAAAATTTGTAAAGTCATTAGCCTCCAACTAATAAAAATAAATGAAAAAAAAAAAAAAAAAACCAGGGATTCATTGAGCTGCATGGGAGATGAATTCTGTCATTAGAAACTTTGCCACCAGGCTTAAGAAATATATTTAGAACTCATTTCTTTCAGGAAACAGGTTTCAAGATCTCCATAAGAAGTCTTTTATTAAGATAAATCACAGCTTTGTCAGTTTCTCCAGAAGTACCCTCTTTTTAATTCCCAAGGAGAATGGCAATAATAAAACTAAATTAACCGAGTAGGTTATTTTCTCTCTAATGGCCCCTGTCTTGATTAAGAGGATTCCGGTCGACGTATTTCCTGGGCTTCCCTGGTGGCTCAGGTGGTAAAGCATCTGTCTGCAATGCAGGAGACCTGGGTTTCATGCCTGGGTTGAGAAGATCGCCTGGAGAAGGGAATGGCCACCTCTTCCAGTATTCTTGCCTAGAGAATTCCACGGACAGAGGAACTGGGAAGGCCACAGTCCATGGAGTCACAAAGAGTCGGACACAGCTGAGCAACTAATACACATATTTTCTTACCATTTGCTTAGCAGAAGCAATCATTCATAGCATTTTATAGCACTTTCTAAAGAACATTTTGTGCCTTTTTTCTCTTTTGTAAGCTGCACCAGGTCTTGGTTGCCACACATGGGATCTTTCATTGTGGCGTGCAAACTCTTCCTTGCAGTGAATGGGATCTAGTTCACTGACCAGAGATTGAACCCAGGCCCCTGCATTGGGAGCAGCCACTGGATCGCCAGGGAAGCCCTCTAAAGAACTCTTAAAGTGAAACTTTTTGGATGTTCGCAGCAGCTCTGGGCAGTCCTAGTGATGATACTTGTTCTGCACTCTTGAGCCCGTGACCTCCCTGAGGGACACAGGGGCCAAGCGAGCAGATGCTACCCCAGCGCCAGACCACAGGGCCAGACTGGCAGTGTAAACTCCCTTCCAGTGATGTCCTCTTTTTACTGTTCCTCTGGTCAATTCAGTACTGTTTCCTTGGAGCTTGTGTTTAAAAGGAAATCCTAGATGTGTTCAAACATTACTGCCCACTTTCAGATGGATTGATATCTACCTAGGACTTCTCTATTAAACCCACCTGCCTGAGTACTGTGACTTGATTGGAGTTTTCTTGAAGTCACTCCTGAAGCACTGTGATGGCTTTGTCTAACATTAATAGATTTTTTAAAATGATATGTGTTGGGGAATGGCTATGAAAAAAGGGGAGAATCTGTTGCTACTGCAAACCAATTAAGGAGGCAACTTAAAAAGGAAATCTGAATTGTAACTATGTTTCTATTTCTGTAAAATACTGTCCTTACCTTGCAGTCTGTAGTTGATGTGCCCAGACACAGTAGTGGCTCTCGGGTTGCTCTTCTGCCATCTTCCTGTCTCCTTCAGTCCCTGCATGCGTATAGGAACTTCAGTGAGATAATGGGGCATTTAACACAGATTAATACTCTGTGCAATACTGTATTTAGTGTTTCTACTTTAAAGTTTCTAGGATGTTAATTTACATGCAAATAAAATACATGATAAGAGAGTTCTCTGCCTATTGTGTCTATATGACCTAAAAGTAAATGCAAAATATTTATCCCAGAGGGAAAATAAGTTAGAGCGTCTGTGTTCAAAGATTTTTGAAAGTTCTTATCTCAGGCCGAACCGTTGCTGGTGAACAGTGAAAGTCGCTCTGTCATGTCTGACTCTGCGAACGCATGGACTGTACAGTCCATGGAATTCTCCAGGCCAGAATACTAGAGTGGGTAGCCGTTTCCCTTCTCCAGGGGGTCTTTGCAACCCAGGGATCGAACCCAGGTCTCCTGCACTGCAGGTGGATTCCTCACCAGCTGAGCCACCAGGGAAGCCTGAACAGTTCTTGGCAGCTAAGGATTTAACAACTGCTAGAGTGTAAAGACAAAATAGTAATTCCGCTACATTAAAACACATTTTCTTAAGTGCAAATCTTCTCAATGCAGTTTTAGGGAAGAAGTATTTCCCCCTTATGGAAATATCAGTATGTTAATTCCTAAGAAGTCCTTTCTCGAAAAGTTGCAAAAATTCATATGATGTAGATTAAATGGTGATAAAAATTGAGTTGATCTCAGTGAGGCAGCAGTGAGTGGTGGCGTGAAGTGAGATCTAATTCGCTGCCCAGGAACTGAACCCGGGTAGCCTGAACGAAAACCAGGAATCCTAGCCACCAGACCAGCAAGGGCTAGAGGCTAGAAGCCAAGTTTCCCTGGATCTTTGACCAGTGAAAAATGCATTCATCATGGAGGCAGAATCGCTACATGCAGGTACAACGTTTATTATCAGAGACACAGCACAGCAACACGTGGGAAAGAACACGGAGGAACAGCTGGTCTAGTTACCACAGAAGCCAAGCAGAGACACACACCTGGAGAGAAAGGTTATGGGCGCCCCCTGGTGACAAGGAGCACAATAACCACGAGGTGGTGAAGTCCTTTATATAGGCCAGTTCTTCTGGGTCTTTGTCTTCCTTCCTGCCAAGTTTCTGGTTTCTTTCTTCACATCTGACCTATCCTGGGCCTCTGCCCTGGTGTGCACATACCCCTCAGCCAAGATGGATCTCCAAGTGGAGGCTTCTGGGAGAAGCAAGGCTCATCATGGTCTGGCACTTTCGCGGGACTTTTCACCCACAAGGAGCCTCTCTGCGCATGTGTAGTGTTTCCCTTCTCCCACAAGGGGGGTGGGGGGAGGGGAGATCTCTTCATCCTTGACTCAAGCAGGATTTTGTCCCTCTTTGCCCTTGTCATGGCTACTAAAGTGTTCATGAGAGACAGACACTGGTTATTTACCCTCTTTCGGTTGTTACTTCCATTTCACAGGGCAAGCAGGACACTGACTGTAAAGGCTCAACTGGAGCCCAACCATCGCTTGCCTCAGGAAATGTAAACAGGCTAGATGTAAATGCCTAACCTGGAGTCCATCTGTCTCCTCCAGCAGCATTATGGGAAGACAAAAGGCGGAAAATTATGCCAATAAGGCACCACATGATGGTGCAAAAAGATGGATATAGACAAGGAAAGAAGGAATAAAAACTAAGCATTATGCTAATGGCAACCATTATGCAAGTTAATGGGGGGTGGGGGGGAACCTAATGGAAAACACTTGCTTTTATGCCATAAACCATCCTTGAATTCAGGTTGAATTGGATTTTTCACGATAAACTTTTCATCACCTCTGCATTGGCTTGTCGTCTACTTTGTGCAAAAGCCTGGAGCTCCTAACTACTAGGGGGTCTCCCATCCAAGTACTAACTAACCCTGCTTAGTTTCCCCGATCAGAAGACATCTGGCCCGTTCAGGGTGGTATGATCTTAGATGGAGGCGGTTGCCGCCAGGCGCCTTTAAAAACCCTGCGCTGCGCCTGCTTTTCGCTCTGATGTGCCGTGTCGAGCCAGCCGGCCGCACCTTTCCACGGGGCGCGCCGGCCAGGGCCGGCAGCCCGGCCGAAGCCTCCCAGTCCCCACACACCGGCAACCCTGGCCAGCAAACCTGGCCCGGCCCGGGGGCCCGGAGTGTTTCCGGGACCCCGAGCGGCCGGTCGGGCGTGCATGCCTGGGCTTGGGGTTGGGGTGAGGGGTGCGGAGGTCTCGGCGCCCTCCCGCCCTGGGCCTCTCCAGGCCCGCCCCCTGTCAGCGCCCCCCAACCCCCCGGCCCACTCCCGTTCGTGGCTCAGGGCCACGTGGCCCCGGAGGTGTCTGATTCGGGCCCGCCGCGGACCGCGGCCCTCGGTCCTCTGAGCCTCCCTCGGGCATAGGCGGAGCGCAGCCGGGGCCCTGAGCGCCCATCCTGCCCGGCACCTGCCCGGGGCCCAAACCCACTGGGAGCCACCAGCGTGGTCCACCCGAGCGCCTCAGCCCTGCCCCTTCGCCCGACCGCGGCCCCCCTCCTCGCCACGCCACCCGCCAAGCACAGGACCTTCCTGAGGTCCTTAAAATTCTTCCTTCAAGAGTTCTAGGTAAATTTAAGACAGCATCTACTGGATTGTCTCCAAGGGCTAAAAAAACAAACAAACCAACAGTTACCTTGATCCATCTTGCCTTAATGTGAGCTGTAACAGTAACCTCAGAGCTGCTGCACTCAATGATTTGATTCATTCTGTTGTTGAAAAACAGGGATTCTCAATATTGTCAAAATGGCTATAGTACCCAAAGCAATCTACAGATTCAATGCAATCCCTATCAAGCTACCAACGGCAGCTTTCAGAGAACTAGAGCAAATAATTTCACAATTTGTATGGAAATGCAAAACACCTCGAATAGCCAAAGGAATCTTGAGAAAGAAGAATGGAACTGGAGGAATCAACCTGCCTGACTTCAGACTATACCACAAAGCCACAGTCATCAAGACAGTATGGTACTGGCACAAAGACAGAAATATAGATCAATGGAACAGAACAGAAAGCCCAGAGATAAATCCACGAACCTATGGTCACCTTATCTTCGACAAAGGAGGCAAGGATATACAGTGGAAAAAAAGACAACCTCTTTAACAAGCGGTGCTGGGAAAACTGGTCAGCCACCTGGAAAAGAATGAAACGAGAACACCGTCTAACACCATACACAGAAATAAACTCAAAATGGATTAAAGATCTAAACGTTAAGACCAGAAACCATAAAACTCCTAGAGGAGAACACAGGCAAAACACTCTCCGACATAAATCACAGCAGGATCCCAGAGTATTAGAAACAAAAGCGAAAATTAACAAATGGGACCTAATGAAACTTAAAAGCTTTTGCACGACAAAGAAACTATAAGCGAGGTGAAAGGACAGCCCTCAGATTGGGAGAAAATAACAGCAAACGAAGCAACACACAAAGGATTAATCTCAAAAATATACAAGCAACTCCTCCAGCTCAACTCCAGAAAATAAATGACCCAATCAAAAAATGGGCCAAAGAGCTAACCAGACATTTCTCCAAGGAAGGCATACAGATGGCTAAAAGACACATGAAAAGATGCTCAACATCACTCATTATCCGAGAAATGCAAATCAAAACCACAATGAGGTACCATTACACGCCAGGCAGGATGGCTGCTATCCAAAAAGTCTACAAGCAATAAATGCTGGAGAGGGTGTGGAGAAAAGGGAACCCTCTTACCCTGTCGGTGGGAATGCAAACTAGTACAGCCGCTATGGAAAACAGTGTGGAGATTTCTTAAAAAACTGGAAACAGAACTGCCCTATGATCCAGCAATCCCACTTCTGGGCATACACGCCGAGGAAACCAGATCTGAAAGAGACACGTGCACCCCAATGTTCATCGCAGCACCGTTTATAATAGGCAGGACATGGAAGTAACCTAGATGCCCGTCAGCAGACGAATGGATAAGGCAGCTGTGGTACATATACACCATGGAATCTTACTCAGCCATTAAAAAGAATTCATTTGAATCAGTTCTAAAGAGATGGATGAAACTGGAGCCCGTTATACAGACTGAAGTAAGCCAGAAAGATAAAGACCATTACAGGATACTAACACATATACACGGAATTGAGCAAGATGGTAACCATAACCCTATATGCAAAACAGAAAAAGACACACAGATGTAGAGAACAGACTTTTGGACTCTGTGGGAGAAGGCGCGGGTGGGATGTTTCAAGAGAACAGCATCGAAACACGTATATATAACCTAGGGTGAAAGAGATCACCAGCCCAGGTTGGATGCAGGAGACAAGTGCTCGGACCTGGTGCACTGGGAAGAGCCAAAGGGATCGGGTCGAGACGGAGGTGGGAGGGGGGATCGGGATGGGGAATACATGTAAATCCATGGCTAATTCATGTCAATGTATGACAAAAAAATTTGTAAAGTCATTAGCCTCCAACTAATAAAAATAAATGAAAAAAAAAAAAACAAAAAACCAGGGATTCATTGAGCTGCATGGGAGATGAATTCTGTCATTAGAAACTTTGCCACCAGGCTTAAGAAATATATTTAGAACTCATTTCTTTCAGGAAACAGGTTTCAAGATCTCCATAAGAAGTCTTTTATTAAGATAAATCACAGCTTTGTCAGTTTCTCCAGAAGTACCCTCTTTTTAATTCCCAAGGAGAATGGCAATAATAAAACTAAATTAACCGAGTAGGTTATTTTCTCTCTAATGGCCCCTGTCTTGATTAAGAGGATTCCGGTCGACGTATTTCCTGGGCTTCCCTGGTGGCTCAGGTGGTAAAGCATCTGTCTGCAATGCAGGAGACCTGGGTTTCATGCCTGGGTTGAGAAGATCGCCTGGAGAAGGGAATGGCCACCTCTTCCAGTATTCTTGCCTAGAGAATTCCACGGACAGAGGAACTGGGAAGGCCACAGTCCATGGAGTCACAAAGAGTCGGACACAGCTGAGCAACTAATACACATATTTTCTTACCATTTGCTTAGCAGAAGCAATCATTCATAGCATTTTATAGCACTTTCTAAAGAACATTTTGTGCCTTTTTTCTCTTTTGTAAGCTGCACCAGGTCTTGGTTGCCACACATGGGATCTTTCATTGTGGCGTGCACACTCTTCCTTGCAGTGAATGGGATCTAGTTCACTGACCAGAGATTGAACCCAGGCCCCTGCATTGGGAGCAGCCACTGGATCGCCAGGGAAGCCCTCTAAAGAACTCTTAAAGTGAAACTTTTTGGATGTTCGCAGCAGCTCTGGGCAGTCCTAGTGATGATACTTGTTCTGCACTCTTGAGCCCGTGACCTCCCTGAGGGACACAGGGGCCAAGCGAGCAGATGCTACCCCAGCGCCAGACCACAGGGCCAGACTGGCAGTGTAAACTCCCTTCCAGTGATGTCCTCTTTTTACTGTTCCTCTGGTCAATTCAGTACTGTTTCCTTGGAGCTTGTGTTTAAAAGGAAATCCTAGATGTGTTCAAACATTACTGCCCACTTTCAGATGGATTGATATCTACCTAGGACTTCTCTATTAAACCCACCTGCCTGAGTACTGTGACTTGATTGGAGTTTTCTTGAAGTCACTCCTGAAGCACTGTGATGGCTTTGTCTAACATTAATAGATTTTTTAAAATGATATGTGTTGGGGAATGGCTATGAAAAAAGGGGAGAATCTGTTGCTACTGCAAACCAATTAAGGAGGCAACTTAAAAAGGAAATCTGAATTGTAACTATGTTTCTATTTCTGTAAAATACTGTCCTTACCTTGCAGTCTGTAGTTGATGTGCCCAGACACAGTAGTGGCTCTCGGGTTGCTCTTCTGCCATCTTCCTGTCTCCTTCAGTCCCTGCATGCGTATAGGAACTTCAGTGAGATAATGGGGCATTTAACACAGATTAATACTCTGTGCAATACTGTATTTAGTGTTTCTACTTTAAAGTTTCTAGGATGTTAATTTACATGCAAATAAAATACATGATAAGAGAGTTCTCTGCCTATTGTGTCTATATGACCTAAAAGTAAATGCAAAATATTTATCCCAGGGGGAAAATAAGTTAGAGCGTCTGTGTTCAAAGATTTTTGAAAGTTCTTATCTCAGGCCGAACCGTTGCTGGTGAACAGTGAAAGTCGCTCTGTCATGTCTGACTCTGCGAACGCATGGACTGTACAGTCCATGGAATTCTCCAGGCCAGAATACTAGAGTGGGTAGCCGTTTCCCTTCTCCAGGGGGTCTTTGCAACCCAGGGATCGAACCCAGGTCTCCTGCACTGCAGGTGGATTCCTCACCAGCTGAGCCACCAGGGAAGCCTGAACAGTTCTTGGCAGTTAAGGATTTAACAACTGCTAGAGTGTAAAGACAAAATAGTAATTCCGCTACATTAAAACACATTTTCTTAAGTGCAAATCTTCTCAATGCAGTTTTAGGGAAGAAGTATTTCCCCCTTATGGAAATATCAGTATGTTAATTCCTAAGAAGTCCTTTCTCGAAAAGTTGCAAAAATTCATATGATGTAGATTAAATGGTGATAAAAATTGAGTTGATCTCAGTGAGGCAGCAGTGAGTGGTGGCGTGAAGTGAGATCTAATTCGCTGCCCAGGAACTGAACCCGGGTAGCCTGAACGAAAACCAGGAATCCTAGCCACCAGACCAGCAAGGGCTAGAGGCCAGAAGCCAAGTTTCCCTGGATCTTTGACCAGTGAAAAATGCATTCATCATGGAGGCAGAATCGCTACATGCAGGTACAACGTTTATTATCAGAGACACAGCACAGCAACACGTGGGAAAGAACACGGAGGAACAGCTGGTCTAGTTACCACAGAAGCCAAGCAGAGACACACACCTGGAGAGAAAGGTTATGGGCGCCCCCTGGTGACAAGGAGCACAATAACCACGAGGTGGTGAAGTCCTTTATATAGGCCAGTTCTTCTGGGTCTTTGTCTTCCTTCCTGCCAAGTTTCTGGTTTCTTTCTTCACATCTGACCTATCCTGGGCCTCTGCCCTGGTGTGCACATACCCCTCAGCCAAGATGGATCTCCAAGTGGAGGCTTCTGGGAGAAGCAAGGCTCATCATGGTCTGGCACTTTCGCGGGACTTTTCACCCACAAGGAGCCTCTCTGCGCATGTGTAGTGTTTCCCTTCTCCCACAAGGGGGGTGGGGGGAGGGTAGATCTCTTCATCCTTGACTCAAGCAGGATTTTGTCCCTCTTTGCCCTTGTCATGGCTACTAAAGTGTTCATGAGAGACAGACACTGGTTATTTACCCTCTTTCGGTTGTTACTTCCATTTCACAGGGCAAGCAGGACACTGACTGTAAAGGCTCAACTGGAGCCCAACCATCGCTTGCCTCAGGAAATGTAAACAGGCTAGATGTAAATGCCTAACCTGGAGTCCATCTGTCTCCTCCAGCAGCATTATGGGAAGACAAAAGGCGGAAAATTATGCCAATAAGGCACCACATGATGGTGCAAAAAGATGGATATAGACAAGGAAAGAAGGAATAAAAACTAAGCATTATGCTAATGGCAACCATTATGCAAGTTAATGGGGGGTGGGGGGGAACCTAATGGAAAACACTTGCTTTTATGCCATAAACCATCCTTGAATTCAGGTTGAATTGGATTTTTCACGATAAACTTTTCATCACCTCTGCATTGGCTTGTCGTCTACTTTGTGCAAAAGCCTGGAGCTCCTAACTACTAGGGGGTCTCCCATCCAAGTACTAACTAACCCTGCTTAGTTTCCCCGATCAGAAGACATCTGGCCCGTTCAGGGTGGTATGATCTTAGATGGAGGCGGTTGCCGCCAGGCGCCTTTAAAAACCCTGCGCTGCGCCTGCTTTTCGCTCTGATGTGCCGTGTCGAGCCAGCCGGCCGCACCTTTCCACGGGGCGCGCCGGCCAGGGCCGGCAGCCCGGCCGAAGCCTCCCAGTCCCCACACACCGGCAACCCTGGCCAGCAAACCTGGCCCGGCCCGGGGGCCCGGAGTGTTTCCGGGACCCCGAGCGGCCGGTCGGGCGTGCATGCCTGGGCTTGGGGTTGGGGTGAGGGGTGCGGAGGTCTCGGCGCCCTCCCGCCCTGGGCCTCTCCAGGCCCGCCCCCTGTCAGCGCCCCCCAACCCCCCGGCCCACTCCCGTTCGTGGCTCAGGGCCACGTGGCCCCGGAGGTGTCTGATTCGGGCCCGCCGCGGACCGCGGCCCTCGGTCCTCTGAGCCTCCCTCGGGCATAGGCGGAGCGCAGCCGGGGCCCTGAGCGCCCATCCTGCCCGGCACCTGCCCGGGGCCCAAACCCACTGGGAGCCACCAGCGTGGTCCACCCGAGCGCCTCAGCCCTGCCCCTTCGCCCGACCGCGGCCCCCCTCCTCGCCACGCCACCCGCCAAGCACAGGACCTTCCTGAGGTCCTTAAAATTCTTCCTTCAAGAGTTCTAGGTAAATTTAAGACAGCATCTACTGGATTGTCTCCAAGGGCTAAAAAAACAAACAAACCAACAGTTACCTTGATCCATCTTGCCTTAATGTGAGCTGTAACAGTAACCTCAGAGCTGCTGCACTCAATGATTTGATTCATTCTGTTGTTGAAAAACAGGGATTCTCAATATTGTCAAAATGGCTATAGTACCCAAAGCAATCTACAGATTCAATGCAATCCCTATCAAGCTACCAACGGCAGCTTTCAGAGAACTAGAGCAAATAATTTCACAATTTGTATGGAAATGCAAAACACCTCGAATAGCCAAAGGAATCTTGAGAAAGAAGAATGGAACTGGAGGAATCAACCTGCCTGACTTCAGACTATACCACAAAGCCACAGTCATCAAGACAGTATGGTACTGGCACAAAGACAGAAATATAGATCAATGGAACAGAACAGAAAGCCCAGAGATAAATCCACGAACCTATGGTCACCTTATCTTCGACAAAGGAGGCAAGGATATACAGTGGAAAAAAAGACAACCTCTTTAACAAGCGGTGCTGGGAAAACTGGTCAGCCACCTGGAAAAGAATGAAACGAGAACACCGTCTAACACCATACACAGAAATAAACTCAAAATGGATTAAAGATCTAAACGTTAAGACCAGAAACCATAAAACTCCTAGAGGAGAACACAGGCAAAACACTCTCCGACATAAATCACAGCAGGATCCCAGAGTATTAGAAACAAAAGCGAAAATTAACAAATGGGACCTAATGAAACTTAAAAGCTTTTGCACGACAAAGAAACTATAAGCGAGGTGAAAGGACAGCCCTCAGATTGGGAGAAAATAACAGCAAACGAAGCAACACACAAAGGATTAATCTCAAAAATATACAAGCAACTCCTCCAGCTCAACTCCAGAAAATAAATGACCCAATCAAAAAATGGGCCAAAGAGCTAACCAGACATTTCTCCAAGGAAGGCATACAGATGGCTAAAAGACACATGAAAAGATGCTCAACATCACTCATTATCCGAGAAATGCAAATCAAAACCACAATGAGGTACCATTACACGCCAGGCAGGATGGCTGCTATCCAAAAAGTCTACAAGCAATAAATGCTGGAGAGGGTGTGGAGAAAAGGGAACCCTCTTACCCTGTCGGTGGGAATGCAAACTAGTACAGCCGCTATGGAAAACAGTGTGGAGATTTCTTAAAAAACTGGAAACAGAACTGCCCTATGATCCAGCAATCCCACTTCTGGGCATACACGCCGAGGAAACCAGATCTGAAAGAGACACGTGCACCCCAATGTTCATCGCAGCACCGTTTATAATAGGCAGGACATGGAAGTAACCTAGATGCCCGTCAGCAGACGAATGGATAAGGCAGCTGTGGTACATATACACCATGGAATCTTACTCAGCCATTAAAAAGAATTCATTTGAATCAGTTCTAAAGAGATGGATGAAACTGGAGCCCGTTATACAGACTGAAGTAAGCCAGAAAGATAAAGACCATTACAGGATACTAACACATATACATGGAATTGAGCAAGATGGTAACCATAACCCTATATGCAAAACAGAAAAAGACACACAGATGTATAGAACAGACTTTTGGACTCTGTGGGAGAAGGCGCGGGTGGGATGTTTCAAGAGAACAGCATCGAAACACGTATATATAACCTAGGGTGAAAGAGATCACCAGCCCAGGTTGGATGCAGGAGACAAGTGCTCGGACCTGGTGCACTGGGAAGAGCCAAAGGGATCGGGTCGAGACGGAGGTGGGAGGGGGGATCGGGATGGGGAATACATGTAAATCCATGGCTAATTCATGTCAATGTATGACAAAAAAATTTGTAAAGTCATTAGCCTCCAACTAATAAAAATAAATGAAAAAAAAAAAAAAACAAAAAACCAGGGATTCATTGAGCTGCATGGGAGATGAATTCTGTCATTAGAAACTTTGCCACCAGGCTTAAGAAATATATTTAGAACTCATTTCTTTCAGGAAACAGGTTTCAAGATCTCCATAAGAAGTCTTTTATTAAGATAAATCACAGCTTTGTCAGTTTCTCCAGAAGTACCCTCTTTTTAATTCCCAAGGAGAATGGCAATAATAAAACTAAATTAACCGAGTAGGTTATTTTCTCTCTAATGGCCCCTGTCTTGATTAAGAGGATTCCGGTCGACGTATTTCCTGGGCTTCCCTGGTGGCTCAGGTGGTAAAGCATCTGTCTGCAATGCAGGAGACCTGGGTTTCATGCCTGGGTTGAGAAGATCGCCTGGAGAAGGGAATGGCCACCTCTTCCAGTATTCTTGCCTAGAGAATTCCACGGACAGAGGAACTGGGAAGGCCACAGTCCATGGAGTCACAAAGAGTCGGACACAGCTGAGCAACTAATACACATATTTTCTTACCATTTGCTTAGCAGAAGCAATCATTCATAGCATTTTATAGCACTTTCTAAAGAACATTTTGTGCCTTTTTTCTCTTTTGTAAGCTGCACCAGGTCTTGGTTGCCACACATGGGATCTTTCATTGTGGCGTGCAAACTCTTCCTTGCAGTGAATGGGATCTAGTTCACTGACCAGAGATTGAACCCAGGCCCCTGCATTGGGAGCAGCCACTGGATCGCCAGGGAAGCCCTCTAAAGAACTCTTAAAGTGAAACTTTTTGGATGTTCGCAGCAGCTCTGGGCAGTCCTAGTGATGATACTTGTTCTGCACTCTTGAGCCCGTGACCTCCCTGAGGGACACAGGGGCCAAGCGAGCAGATGCTACCCCAGCGCCAGACCACAGGGCCAGACTGGCAGTGTAAACTCCCTTCCAGTGATGTCCTCTTTTTACTGTTCCTCTGGTCAATTCAGTACTGTTTCCTTGGAGCTTGTGTTTAAAAGGAAATCCTAGATGTGTTCAAACATTACTGCCCACTTTCAGATGCATTGATATCTACCTAGGACTTCTCTATTAAACCCACCTGCCTGAGTACTGTGACTTGATTGGAGTTTTCTTGAAGTCACTCCTGAAGCACTGTGATGGCTTTGTCTAACATTAATAGATTTTTTAAAATGATATGTGTTGGGGAATGGCTATGAAAAAAGGGGAGAATCTGTTGCTACTGCAAACCAATTAAGGAGGCAACTTAAAAAGGAAATCTGAATTGTAACTATGTTTCTATTTCTGTAAAATACTGTCCTTACCTTGCAGTCTGTAGTTGATGTGCCCAGACACAGTAGTGGCTCTCGGGTTGCTCTTCTGCCATCTTCCTGTCTCCTTCAGTCCCTGCATGCGTATAGGAACTTCAGTGAGATAATGGGGCATTTAACACAGATTAATACTCTGTGCAATACTGTATTTAGTGTTTCTACTTTAAAGTTTCTAGGATGTTAATTTACATGCAAATAAAATACATGATAAGAGAGTTCTCTGCCTATTGTGTCTATATGACCTAAAAGTAAATGCAAAATATTTATCCCAGAGGGAAAATAAGTTAGAGCGTCTGTGTTCAAAGATTTTTGAAAGTTCTTATCTCAGGCCGAACCGTTGCTGGTGAACAGTGAAAGTCGCTCTGTCATGTCTGACTCTGCGAACGCATGGACTGTACAGTCCATGGAATTCTCCAGGCCAGAATACTAGAGTGGGTAGCCGTTTCCCTTCTCCAGGGGGTCTTTGCAACCCAGGGATCGAACCCAGGTCTCCTGCACTGCAGGTGGATTCCTCACCAGCTGAGCCACCAGGGAAGCCTGAACAGTTCTTGGCAGCTAAGGATTTAACAACTGCTAGAGTGTAAAGACAAAATAGTAATTCCGCTACATTAAAACACATTTTCTTAAGTGCAAATCTTCTCAATGCAGTTTTAGGGAAGAAGTATTTCCCCCTTATGGAAATATCAGTATGTTAATTCCTAAGAAGTCCTTTCTCGAAAAGTTGCAAAAATTCATATGATGTAGATTAAATGGTGATAAAAATTGAGTTGATCTCAGTGAGGCAGCAGTGAGTGGTGGCGTGAAGTGAGATCTAATTCGCTGCCCAGGAACTGAACCCGGGTAGCCTGAACGAAAACCAGGAATCCTAGCCACCAGACCAGCAAGGGCTAGAGGCTAGAAGCCAAGTTTCCCTGGATCTTTGACCAGTGAAAAATGCATTCATCATGGAGGCAGAATCGCTACATGCAGGTACAACGTTTATTATCAGAGACACAGCACAGCAACACGTGGGAAAGAACACGGAGGAACAGCTGGTCTAGTTACCACAGAAGCCAAGCAGAGACACACACCTGGAGAGAAAGGTTATGGGCGCCCCCTGGTGACAAGGAGCACAATAACCACGAGGTGGTGAAGTCCTTTATATAGGCCAGTTCTTCTGGGTCTTTGTCTTCCTTCCTGCCAAGTTTCTGGTTTCTTTCTTCACATCTGACCTATCCTGGGCCTCTGCCCTGGTGTGCACATACCCCTCAGCCAAGATGGATCTCCAAGTGGAGGCTTCTGGGAGAAGCAAGGCTCATCATGGTCTGGCACTTTCGCGGGACTTTTCACCCACAAGGAGCCTCTCTGCGCATGTGTAGTGTTTCCCTTCTCCCACAAGGGGGGTGGGGGGAGGGGAGATCTCTTCATCCTTGACTCAAGCAGGATTTTGTCCCTCTTTGCCCTTGTCATGGCTACTAAAGTGTTCATGAGAGACAGACACTGGTTATTTACCCTCTTTCGGTTGTTACTTCCATTTCACAGGGCAAGCAGGACACTGACTGTAAAGGCTCAACTGGAGCCCAACCATCGCTTGCCTCAGGAAATGTAAACAGGCTAGATGTAAATGCCTAACCTGGAGTCCATCTGTCTCCTCCAGCAGCATTATGGGAAGACAAAAGGCGGAAAATTATGCCAATAAGGCACCACATGATGGTGCAAAAAGATGGATATAGACAAGGAAAGAAGGAATAAAAACTAAGCATTATGCTAATGGCAACCATTATGCAAGTTAATGGGGGGTGGGGGGGAACCTAATGGAAAACACTTGCTTTTATGCCATAAACCATCCTTGAATTCAGGTTGAATTGGATTTTTCACGATAAACTTTTCATCACCTCTGCATTGGCTTGTCGTCTACTTTGTGCAAAAGCCTGGAGCTCCTAACTACTAGGGGGTCTCCCATCCAAGTACTAACTAACCCTGCTTAGTTTCCCCGATCAGAAGACATCTGGCCCGTTCAGGGTGGTATGATCTTAGATGGAGGCGGTTGCCGCCAGGCGCCTTTAAAAACCCTGCGCTGCGCCTGCTTTTCGCTCTGATGTGCCGTGTCGAGCCAGCCGGCCGCACCTTTCCACGGGGCGCGCCGGCCAGGGCCGGCAGCCCGGCCGAAGCCTCCCAGTCCCCACACACCGGCAACCCTGGCCAGCAAACCTGGCCCGGCCCGGGGGCCCGGAGTGTTTCCGGGACCCCGAGCGGCCGGTCGGGCGTGCATGCCTGGGCTTGGGGTTGGGGTGAGGGGTGCGGAGGTCTCGGCGCCCTCCCGCCCTGGGCCTCTCCAGGCCCGCCCCCTGTCAGCGCCCCCCAACCCCCCGGCCCACTCCCGTTCGTGGCTCAGGGCCACGTGGCCCCGGAGGTGTCTGATTCGGGCCCGCCGCGGACCGCGGCCCTCGGTCCTCTGAGCCTCCCTCGGGCATAGGCGGAGCGCAGCCGGGGCCCTGAGCGCCCATCCTGCCCGGCACCTGCCCGGGGCCCAAACCCACTGGGAGCCACCAGCGTGGTCCACCCGAGCGCCTCAGCCCTGCCCCTTCGCCCGACCGCGGCCCCCCTCCTCGCCACGCCACCCGCCAAGCACAGGACCTTCCTGAGGTCCTTAAAATTCTTCCTTCAAGAGTTCTAGGTAAATTTAAGACAGCATCTACTGGATTGTCTCCAAGGGCTAAAAAAACAAACAAACCAACAGTTACCTTGATCCATCTTGCCTTAATGTGAGCTGTAACAGTAACCTCAGAGCTGCTGCACTCAATGATTTGATTCATTCTGTTGTTGAAAAACAGGGATTCTCAATATTGTCAAAATGGCTATAGTACCCAAAGCAATCTACAGATTCAATGCAATCCCTATCAAGCTACCAACGGCAGCTTTCAGAGAACTAGAGCAAATAATTTCACAATTTGTATGGAAATGCAAAACACCTCGAATAGCCAAAGGAATCTTGAGAAAGAAGAATGGAACTGGAGGAATCAACCTGCCTGACTTCAGACTATACCACAAAGCCACAGTCATCAAGACAGTATGGTACTGGCACAAAGACAGAAATATAGATCAATGGAACAGAACAGAAAGCCCAGAGATAAATCCACGAACCTATGGTCACCTTATCTTCGACAAAGGAGGCAAGGATATACAGTGGAAAAAAAGACAACCTCTTTAACAAGCGGTGCTGGGAAAACTGGTCAGCCACCTGGAAAAGAATGAAACGAGAACACCGTCTAACACCATACACAGAAATAAACTCAAAATGGATTAAAGATCTAAACGTTAAGACCAGAAACCATAAAACTCCTAGAGGAGAACACAGGCAAAACACTCTCCGACATAAATCACAGCAGGATCCCAGAGTATTAGAAACAAAAGCGAAAATTAACAAATGGGACCTAATGAAACTTAAAAGCTTTTGCACGACAAAGAAACTATAAGCGAGGTGAAAGGACAGCCCTCAGATTGGGAGAAAATAACAGCAAACGAAGCAACACACAAAGGATTAATCTCAAAAATATACAAGCAACTCCTCCAGCTCAACTCCAGAAAATAAATGACCCAATCAAAAAATGGGCCAAAGAGCTAACCAGACATTTCTCCAAGGAAGGCATACAGATGGCTAAAAGACACATGAAAAGATGCTCAACATCACTCATTATCCGAGAAATGCAAATCAAAACCACAATGAGGTACCATTACACGCCAGGCAGGATGGCTGCTATCCAAAAAGTCTACAAGCAATAAATGCTGGAGAGGGTGTGGAGAAAAGGGAACCCTCTTACCCTGTCGGTGGGAATGCAAACTAGTACAGCCGCTATGGAAAACAGTGTGGAGATTTCTTAAAAAACTGGAAACAGAACTGCCCTATGATCCAGCAATCCCACTTCTGGGCATACACGCCGAGGAAACCAGATCTGAAAGAGACACGTGCACCCCAATGTTCATCGCAGCACCGTTTATAATAGGCAGGACATGGAAGTAACCTAGATGCCCGTCAGCAGACGAATGGATAAGGCAGCTGTGGTACATATACACCATGGAATCTTACTCAGCCATTAAAAAGAATTCATTTGAATCAGTTCTAAAGAGATGGATGAAACTGGAGCCCGTTATACAGACTGAAGTAAGCCAGAAAGATAAAGACCATTACAGGATACTAACACATATACATGGAATTGAGCAAGATGGTAACCATAACCCTATATGCAAAACAGAAAAAGACACACAGATGTATAGAACAGACTTTTGGACTCTGTGGGAGAAGGCGCGGGTGGGATGTTTCAAGAGAACAGCATCGAAACACGTATATATAACCTAGGGTGAAAGAGATCACCAGCCCAGGTTGGATGCAGGAGACAAGTGCTCGGACCTGGTGCACTGGGAAGAGCCAAAGGGATCGGGTCGAGACGGAGGTGGGAGGGGGGATCGGGATGGGGAATACATGTAAATCCATGGCTAATTCATGTCAATGTATGACAAAAAAATTTGTAAAGTCATTAGCCTCCAACTAATAAAAATAAATGAAAAAAAAAAAAAACAAAAAACCAGGGATTCATTGAGCTGCATGGGAGATGAATTCTGTCATTAGAAACTTTGCCACCAGGCTTAAGAAATATATTTAGAACTCATTTCTTTCAGGAAACAGGTTTCAAGATCTCCATAAGAAGTCTTTTATTAAGATAAATCACAGCTTTGTCAGTTTCTCCAGAAGTACCCTCTTTTTAATTCCCAAGGAGAATGGCAATAATAAAACTAAATTAACCGAGTAGGTTATTTTCTCTCTAATGGCCCCTGTCTTGATTAAGAGGATTCCGGTCGACGTATTTCCTGGGCTTCCCTGGTGGCTCAGGTGGTAAAGCATCTGTCTGCAATGCAGGAGACCTGGGTTTCATGCCTGGGTTGAGAAGATCGCCTGGAGAAGGGAATGGCCACCTCTTCCAGTATTCTTGCCTAGAGAATTCCACGGACAGAGGAACTGGGAAGGCCACAGTCCATGGAGTCACAAAGAGTCGGACACAGCTGAGCAACTAATACACATATTTTCTTACCATTTGCTTAGCAGAAGCAATCATTCATAGCATTTTATAGCACTTTCTAAAGAACATTTTGTGCCTTTTTTCTCTTTTGTAAGCTGCACCAGGTCTTGGTTGCCACACATGGGATCTTTCATTGTGGCGTGCACACTCTTCCTTGCAGTGAATGGGATCTAGTTCACTGACCAGAGATTGAACCCAGGCCCCTGCATTGGGAGCAGCCACTGGATCGCCAGGGAAGCCCTCTAAAGAACTCTTAAAGTGAAACTTTTTGGATGTTCGCAGCAGCTCTGGGCAGTCCTAGTGATGATACTTGTTCTGCACTCTTGAGCCCGTGACCTCCCTGAGGGACACAGGGGCCAAGCGAGCAGATGCTACCCCAGCGCCAGACCACAGGGCCAGACTGGCAGTGTAAACTCCCTTCCAGTGATGTCCTCTTTTTACTGTTCCTCTGGTCAATTCAGTACTGTTTCCTTGGAGCTTGTGTTTAAAAGGAAATCCTAGATGTGTTCAAACATTACTGCCCACTTTCAGATGGATTGATATCTACCTAGGACTTCTCTATTAAACCCACCTGCCTGAGTACTGTGACTTGATTGGAGTTTTCTTGAAGTCACTCCTGAAGCACTGTGATGGCTTTGTCTAACATTAATAGATTTTTTAAAATGATATGTGTTGGGGAATGGCTATGAAAAAAGGGGAGAATCTGTTGCTACTGCAAACCAATTAAGGAGGCAACTTAAAAAGGAAATCTGAATTGTAACTATGTTTCTATTTCTGTAAAATACTGTCCTTACCTTGCAGTCTGTAGTTGATGTGCCCAGACACAGTAGTGGCTCTCGGGTTGCTCTTCTGCCATCTTCCTGTCTCCTTCAGTCCCTGCATGCGTATAGGAACTTCAGTGAGATAATGGGGCATTTAACACAGATTAATACTCTGTGCAATACTGTATTTAGTGTTTCTACTTTAAAGTTTCTAGGATGTTAATTTACATGCAAATAAAATACATGATAAGAGAGTTCTCTGCCTATTGTGTCTATATGACCTAAAAGTAAATGCAAAATATTTATCCCAGAGGGAAAATAAGTTAGAGCGTCTGTGTTCAAAGATTTTTGAAAGTTCTTATCTCAGGCCGAACCGTTGCTGGTGAACAGTGAAAGTCGCTCTGTCATGTCTGACTCTGCGAACGCATGGACTGTACAGTCCATGGAATTCTCCAGGCCAGAATACTAGAGTGGGTAGCCGTTTCCCTTCTCCAGGGGGTCTTTGCAACCCAGGGATCGAACCCAGGTCTCCTGCACTGCAGGTGGATTCCTCACCAGCTGAGCCACCAGGGAAGCCTGAACAGTTCTTGGCAGCTAAGGATTTAACAACTGCTAGAGTGTAAAGACAAAATAGTAATTCCGCTACATTAAAACACATTTTCTTAAGTGCAAATCTTCTCAATGCAGTTTTAGGGAAGAAGTATTTCCCCCTTATGGAAATATCAGTATGTTAATTCCTAAGAAGTCCTTTCTCGAAAAGTTGCAAAAATTCATATGATGTAGATTAAATGGTGATAAAAATTGAGTTGATCTCAGTGAGGCAGCAGTGAGTGGTGGCGTGAAGTGAGATCTAATTCGCTGCCCAGGAACTGAACCCGGGTAGCCTGAACGAAAACCAGGAATCCTAGCCACCAGACCAGCAAGGGCTAGAGGCTAGAAGCCAAGTTTCCCTGGATCTTTGACCAGTGAAAAATGCATTCATCATGGAGGCAGAATCGCTACATGCAGGTACAACGTTTATTATCAGAGACACAGCACAGCAACACGTGGGAAAGAACACGGAGGAACAGCTGGTCTAGTTACCACAGAAGCCAAGCAGAGACACACACCTGGAGAGAAAGGTTATGGGCGCCCCCTGGTGACAAGGAGCACAATAACCACGAGGTGGTGAAGTCCTTTATATAGGCCAGTTCTTCTGGGTCTTTGTCTTCCTTCCTGCCAAGTTTCTGGTTTCTTTCTTCACATCTGACCTATCCTGGGCCTCTGCCCTGGTGTGCACATACCCCTCAGCCAAGATGGATCTCCAAGTGGAGGCTTCTGGGAGAAGCAAGGCTCATCATGGTCTGGCACTTTCGCGGGACTTTTCACCCACAAGGAGCCTCTCTGCGCATGTGTAGTGTTTCCCTTCTCCCACAAGGGGGGTGGGGGGAGGGGAGATCTCTTCATCCTTGACTCAAGCAGGATTTTGTCCCTCTTTGCCCTTGTCATGGCTACTAAAGTGTTCATGAGAGACAGACACTGGTTATTTACCCTCTTTCGGTTGTTACTTCCATTTCACAGGGCAAGCAGGACACTGACTGTAAAGGCTCAACTGGAGCCCAACCATCGCTTGCCTCAGGAAATGTAAACAGGCTAGATGTAAATGCCTAACCTGGAGTCCATCTGTCTCCTCCAGCAGCATTATGGGAAGACAAAAGGCGGAAAATTATGCCAATAAGGCACCACATGATGGTGCAAAAAGATGGATATAGACAAGGAAAGAAGGAATAAAAACTAAGCATTATGCTAATGGCAACCATTATGCAAGTTAATGGGGGGTGGGGGGGAACCTAATGGAAAACACTTGCTTTTATGCCATAAACCATCCTTGAATTCAGGTTGAATTGGATTTTTCACGATAAACTTTTCATCACCTCTGCATTGGCTTGTCGTCTACTTTGTGCAAAAGCCTGGAGCTCCTAACTACTAGGGGGTCTCCCATCCAAGTACTAACTAACCCTGCTTAGTTTCCCCGATCAGAAGACATCTGGCCCGTTCAGGGTGGTATGATCTTAGATGGAGGCGGTTGCCGCCAGGCGCCTTTAAAAACCCTGCGCTGCGCCTGCTTTTCGCTCTGATGTGCCGTGTCGAGCCAGCCGGCCGCACCTTTCCACGGGGCGCGCCGGCCAGGGCCGGCAGCCCGGCCGAAGCCTCCCAGTCCCCACACACACCGGCAACCCTGGCCAGCAAACCTGGCCCGGCCCGGGGGCCCGGAGTGTTTCCGGGACCCCGAGCGGCCGGTCGGGCGTGCATGCCTGGGCTTGGGGTTGGGGTGAGGGGTGCGGAGGTCTCGGCGCCCTCCCGCCCTGGGCCTCTCCAGGCCCGCCCCCTGTCAGCGCCCCCCAACCCCCCGGCCCACTCCCGTTCGTGGCTCAGGGCCACGTGGCCCCGGAGGTGTCTGATTCGGGCCCGCCGCGGACCGCGGCCCTCGGCTCTGAGCCTCCCTCGGGCATAGGCGGAGCGCAGCCGGGGCCCTGAGCGCCCATCCTGCCCGGCACCTGCCCGGGGCCCAAACCCACTGGGAGCCACCAGCGTGGTCCACCCGAGCGCCTCAGCCCTGCCCCTTCGCCCGACCGCGGCCCCCCTCCTCGCCACGCCACCCGCCAAGCACAGGACCTTCCTGAGGTCCTTAAAATTCTTCCTTCAAGAGTTCTAGGTAAATTTAAGACAGCATCTACTGGATTGTCTCCAAGGGCTAAAAAAACAAACAAACCAACAGTTACCTTGATCCATCTTGCCTTAATGTGAGCTGTAACAGTAACCTCAGAGCTGCTGCACTCAATGATTTGATTCATTCTGTTGTTGAAAAACAGGGATTCTCAATATTGTCAAAATGGCTATAGTACCCAAAGCAATCTACAGATTCAATGCAATCCCTATCAAGCTACCAACGGCAGCTTTCAGAGAACTAGAGCAAATAATTTCACAATTTGTATGGAAATGCAAAACACCTCGAATAGCCAAAGGAATCTTGAGAAAGAAGAATGGAACTGGAGGAATCAACCTGCCTGACTTCAGACTATACCACAAAGCCACAGTCATCAAGACAGTATGGTACTGGCACAAAGACAGAAATATAGATCAATGGAACAGAACAGAAAGCCCAGAGATAAATCCACGAACCTATGGTCACCTTATCTTCGACAAAGGAGGCAAGGATATACAGTGGAAAAAAAGACAACCTCTTTAACAAGCGGTGCTGGGAAAACTGGTCAGCCACCTGGAAAAGAATGAAACGAGAACACCGTCTAACACCATACACAGAAATAAACTCAAAATGGATTAAAGATCTAAACGTTAAGACCAGAAACCATAAAACTCCTAGAGGAGAACACAGGCAAAACACTCTCCGACATAAATCACAGCAGGATCCCAGAGTATTAGAAACAAAAGCGAAAATTAACAAATGGGACCTAATGAAACTTAAAAGCTTTTGCACGACAAAGAAACTATAAGCGAGGTGAAAGGACAGCCCTCAGATTGGGAGAAAATAACAGCAAACGAAGCAACACACAAAGGATTAATCTCAAAAATATACAAGCAACTCCTCCAGCTCAACTCCAGAAAATAAATGACCCAATCAAAAATGGGCCAAAGAGCTAACCAGACATTTCTCCAAGGAAGGCATACAGATGGCTAAAAGACACATGAAAAGATGCTCAACATCACTCATTATCCGAGAAATGCAAATCAAAACCACAATGAGGTACCATTACACGCCAGGCAGGATGGCTGCTATCCAAAAAGTCTACAAGCAATAAATGCTGGAGAGGGTGTGGAGAAAAGGGAACCCTCTTACCCTGTCGGTGGGAATGCAAACTAGTACAGCCGCTATGGAAAACAGTGTGGAGATTTCTTAAAAAACTGGAAACAGAACTGCCCTATGATCCAGCAATCCCACTTCTGGGCATACACGCCGAGGAAACCAGATCTGAAAGAGACACGTGCACCCCAATGTTCATCGCAGCACCGTTTATAATAGGCAGGACATGGAAGTAACCTAGATGCCCGTCAGCAGACGAATGGATAAGGCAGCTGTGGTACATATACACCATGGAATCTTACTCAGCCATTAAAAAGAATTCATTTGAATCAGTTCTAAAGAGATGGATGAAACTGGAGCCCGTTATACAGACTGAAGTAAGCCAGAAAGATAAAGACCAGAAAGATAAAGACCATTACAGGATACTAACACATATACACGGAATTGAGCAAGATGGTAACCATAACCCTATATGCAAAACAGAAAAAGACACACAGATGTATAGAACAGACTTTTGGACTCTGTGGGAGAAGGCGCGGGTGGGATGTTTCAAGAGAACAGCATCGAAACACGTATATATAACCTAGGGTGAAAGAGATCACCAGCCCAGGTTGGATGCAGGAGACAAGTGCTCGGACCTGGTGCACTGGGAAGAGCCAAAGGATCGGGTCGAGACGGAGGTGGGAGGGGGGATCGGGATGGGGAATACATGTAAATCCATGGCTAATCATGTCAATGTATGACAAAAAAATTTGTAAAGTCATTAGCCTCCAACTAATAAAAATAAATGAAAAAAAAAAAAAAAAACAGGGATTCATTGAGCTGCATGGAGATTTGAATTCTGTCATTAGAAACTTTGCCACCAGGCTTAAGAAATATATTTAGAACTCATTTCTTTCAGGAAACAGGTTTCAAGATCCTCCATAAGAAGTCTTTTATTAAGATAAATCACAGCTTTGTCAGTTTCTCCAGAAGTACCCTCTTTTTAATTCCCAAGGAGAATGGCAATAATAAAACTAAATTAACCGAGTAGGTTATTTTCTCTCTAATGGCCCCTGTCTTGATTAAGAGGATTCCGGTCGACGTATTCCTGGGCTTCCCTGGTGGCTCAGGTGGTAAGCATCTGTCTGCAATGCAGGAGACTGGGTTTCATGCCTGGGTTTGAGAAGATCGCCTGGAGAAGGGAATGGCCACCTCTTCCAGTATTCTTGCCTAGAGAATTCCACGGACAGAGGAACTGGGAAGGCCACAGTCCATGGAGTCACAAAGAGTCGGACACAGCTGAGCAACTAATACACATATTTTCTTACCATTTGCTTAGCAGAAGCAATCATTCATAGCATTTTATAGCACTTTCTAAAGAACATTTTGTGCCTTTTTTCTCTTTTGTAAGCTGCACCAGGTCTTGGTTGCCACACATGGGATCTTTCATTGTGGCGTGCACACTCTTCCTTGCAGTGAATGGGATCTAGTTCACTGACCAGAGATTGAACCCAGGCCCCTGCATTGGGAGCAGCCACTGGATCGCCAGGGAAGCCCTCTAAAGAACTCTTAAAGTGAAACTTTTTGGATGTTCGCAGCAGCTCTGGGCAGTCCTAGTGATGATACTTGTTCTGCACTCTTGAGCCCGTGACCTCCCTGAGGGACACAGGGGCCAAGCGAGCAGATGCTACCCCAGCGCCAGACCACAGGGCCAGACTGGCAGTGTAAACTCCCTTCCAGTGATGTCCTCTTTTTACTGTTCCTCTGGTCAATTCAGTACTGTTTCCTTGGAGCTTGTGTTTAAAAGGAAATCCTAGATGTGTTCAACATTACTGCCCACTTTCAGATGGATTGATATCTACCTAGGACTTCTCTATTAAACCCACCTGCCTGAGTACTGTGACTTGATTGGAGTTTTCTTGAAGTCACTCCTGAAGCACTGTGATGGCTTTGTCTAACATTAATAGATTTTTTAAAATGAATGTGTTGGGGAATGGCTATGAAAAAAGGGGAGAATCTGTTGCTACTGCAAACCAATTAAGGAGGCAACTTAAAAAGGAAATCTGAATTGTAACTATGTTTCTATTTCTGTAAAATACTGTCCTTACCTTGCAGTCTGTAGTTGATGTGCCCAGACACAGTAGTGGCTCTCGGGTTGCTCTTCTGCCATCTTCCTGTCTCCTTCAGTCCCTGCATGCGTATAGGAACTTCAGTGAGATAATGGGGCATTTAACACAGATTAATACTCTGTGCAATACTGTATTTAGTGTTTCTACTTTAAAGTTTCTAGGATGTTAATTTACATGCAAATAAAATACATGATAAGAGAGTTCTCTGCCTATTGTGTCTATATGACCTAAAAGTAAATGCAAAATATTTATCCCAGAGGGAAAATAGTTAGAGCGTCTGTGTTCAAAGATTTTTGAAAGTTCTTATCTCAGGCCGAACCGTTTGCTGGTGAACAGTGAAAGTCGCTCTGTCATGTCTGACTCTGCGAACGCATGGACTGTACAGTCCATGGAATTCTCCAGGCCAGAATACTAGAGTGGGTAGCCGTTTCCCTTCTCCAGGGGGTCTTTGCAACCCAGGGATCGAACCCAGGTCTCCTGCACTGCAGGTGGATTCCTCACCAGCTGAGCCACCAGGGAAGCCTGAACAGTTCTTGGCAGCTAAGGATTTAACAACTGCTAGAGTGTAAAGACAAAATAGTAATTCCGCTACATTAAAACACATTTTCTTAAGTGCAAATCTTCTCAATGCAGTTTTAGGGAAGAAGTATTTCCCCCTTATGGAAATATCAGTATGTTAATTCCTAAGAAGTCCTTTCTCGAAAAGTTGCAAAAATTCATATGATGTAGATTAAATGGTGATAAAAATTGAGTTGATCTCAGTGAGGCAGCAAAGTGAGTGGTGGCGTGAAGTGAGATCTAATTCGCTGCCCAGGAACTGAACCCGGGTAGCCCTGAACGAAAACCAGGAATCCTAGCCACCAGACCAGCAAGGGCTAGAGGCCAGAAGCCAAGTTTCCCTGGATCTTTGACCAGTGAAAAATGCATTCATCATGGAGGCAGAATCGCTACATGCAGGTACAACGTTTATTATCAGAGACACAGCACAGCAACACGTGGGAAAGAACACGGAGGAACAGCTTGGTCTAGTTACCACAGAAGCCAAGCAGAGACACACACCTGGAGAGAAAGGTTATGGGCGCCCCCTGGTGACAAGGAGCACAATAACCACGAGGTGTGAAGTCCTTTATATAGGCCAGTTCTTCTGGGTCTTTGTCTTCCTTCCTGCCAAGTTTCTGGTTTCTTTCTTCACATCTGACCTATCCTGGGCCTCTGCCCTGGTGTGCACATACCCCTCAGCCAAGATGGATCTCCAAGTGGAGGCTTCTGGGGAGAAGCAAGGCTCATCATGGTCTGGCACTTTCGCTGGGACTTTTCACCCACAAGGAGACTCTCTGCGCATGTGTAGTGTTTCCCTTCTCCCACAAGGGGGTGGGGGGGAGGGAGATCTCTCTCCTTGACTCAAGCAGGATTTTGTCCCTCTTTGCCCTTGTCATGGCTACTAAAGTGTTCATGAGAGACAGACACTGGTTATTTACCCTCTTTCGGTGTTACTTCCATTTCACAGGGCAAGCAGGACACTGACTGTAAAGGCTCAACTGGAGCCCAACCATCGCTTGCCTCACGGAAATGTAAACAGGCTAGATGTAAATGCCTAACCTGGAGTCCATCTGTCTCCTCCAGCAGCATTATGGGAAGACAAAAGGCGGAAAATTATGCCAATAAGGCACCACATGATGGTGCAAAAAGATGGATATAGACAAGGAAAGAAGGAATAAAAACTAAGCATTATGCTAATGGCAACCATTATGCAAGTTAATGGGGGGTGGGGGGGAACCTAATGGAAAACACTTGCTTTTATGCCATAAACCATCCTTGAATTCAGGTTGAATTGGATTTTTCACGATAAACTTTTCATCACCTCTGCATTGGCTTGTCGTCTACTTTGTGCAAAAGCCTGGAGCTCCTAACTACTAGGGGGTCTCCCATCCAAGTACTAACTAACCCTGCTTAGTTTCCCCGATCAGAAGACATCTGGCCCGTTCAGGGTGGTATGATCTTAGATGGAGGCGGTTGCCGCCAGGCGCCTTTAAAAACCCTGCGCTGCGCCTGCTTTTCGCTCTGATGTGCCGTGTCGAGCATGCCGGCCGACCTTTCCACGGGGCGCGCCGGCCAGGGCCGGCAGCCCGGCCGAAGCCTCCCAGTCCCCACACACCGGCAACCCTGGCCAGCAAACCTGGCCCGGCCCGGGGGGCCCGGAGTGTTTCCGGGACCCCCGAGCGGCACGCGCGGGCGTGCATGCCTGGGCTTGGGGTTGGGGTGAGGGTGCGGAGGTCTCGGCGCCCTTCCCGCCCTGGCCTTCTCCAGGCCCGCCCCCTGTCAGCGCCCCCCCAACCCCCCGGCCCACTCCCGTTCGTGGGCTCAGGGCCACGTGGGCCCCGGAGGTGTCTGATTCGGGCCCGCCGCGGACCGCGGCCCTCGGTCCTCTGAGCCTCCCTCGGGCATAGGCGGGAGCGCAGCCGGGGCCCTGAGCGCCCATCCCTGCCCGGGCACCTGCCCGGGGCCCAAACCCACTGGGAGCCACCAGCGTGGTCCACCCGAGCGCCTCAGCCCTGCCCCTTCGCCCGACCGCGGCCCCCCTCCTCGCCACGCCACCCGCCAAGCACAGGTACCTTCCTGAGGTCCTTAAAATTCTTCCTTCAAGAGTTCTAGGTAAATTTAAGACAGCATCTACTGGATTGTCTCCAAGGGCTAAAAAAACAAACAAACCAACAGTTACCTTGATCCATCTTGCCTTAATGTGAGCTGTAACAGTAACCTCAGAGCTGCTGCACTCAATGATTTGATTCATTCTGTTGTTGAAAAACAGGGATTCTCAATATTGTCAAAATGGCTATAGTACCCAAAGCAATCTACAGATTCAATGCAATCCCTATCAAGCTACCAACGGCAGCTTTCAGAGAACTAGAGCAAATAATTTCACAATTTGTATGGAAATGCAAAACACCTCGAATAGCCAAAGGAATCTGAGAAAGAAGAATGGAACTGGAGGAATCAACCTGCCTGACTTCAGACTATACCACAAAGCCACAGTCATCAAGACAGTATGGTACTGGCACAAAGA
>CATKSN020000318.1:0-28169 GCA_949782905.1 Rangifer tarandus platyrhynchus
AAGGACCCTTTCCAGTAGCCACAGGGATTTTGGGATTCCTATAAGTATTCAAGAGGAGTCAGGCATCGTCACCTTTTGAAGCAATGAACTCCGCGTGCCTCTCGAGGTGTCAGCGGGATGTGAGGATTCCATCAAAATGAGGCAGGGACCTAGGGCTTTCTCTAAGGTCTCCACAGGGGATTCAGACATCCCTTCATGTTGTGAGATGAAAGACGAGCCTGTATTCAAGCCACTGCAAGGAAATCCGGCCTCCTTTCAAGTTAGGGCTTCTCGCTGTATATTCCCCTTGAGGCAGCAAACTCGGGGTCCCTCCCACATACCTATTGCTGAGAGAAGCCTCCTCCTGAGGTGCTTCTGGAAAGGTGGCATACGTGTTGAGCCTAAGCCAGGGAATCAGCTCTCATCTCGAGACGATTTGGGGTACACAGAGCATTCCTCGAGTTGCTGTGCTGAAGTTGGTGTTCCTCTAGACTTGGGACAGTGTTCTCGGGGCATCTCTGGAGTTGCCTGAAGGAAACCGAGCCACCGGTCCTGTTGATTGGGGAACGGGGAATGGCTCTGGAGTCAATGCAGGGGAATCGGGCCTCATCTCGAGTTGATTTGGGGCACATGGAGCTGGTTTGCGTTGCTGGGGTGACCTCAGGGTCCGTCTAGACTGGTGACAGTGTTCTTGGGGACTGTCTCGAGATCCATTAAGCAAGTCGAAGCTCCTGACTTGTTTGAATGGGATCACGGAATAGCTCTGCATGCACTGCAGGGGAATGGGGCCTCATCTCGCCTCTAGGGGGAAGTCTCATGGTTTTTCTCGAGTTGCGTTGGGGACCTGGGGTATGTTCTCGACTTACGGCGGGGATGGCCCTTCAAAACACGAGTTTCTTCCGTGACGTCAGGACTCCTGTCTAGTAACGAGGGACACCTCAGCAATCTCTTCGAGGCTTGGCAGGGCAAAAGGGACGCTTCTCGAGGTGAGCCAGGGCACCCAAGGACCCTTTCCAGTAGCCACAGGGATTTTGGGATTCCTATAAGTATTCAAGAGGAGTCAGGCATCGTCACCTTTTGAAGCAATGAACTCCACGTGCCTCTCGAGGTGTCAGCGGGATGTTTGGATTCCGTCAAAATGAGGCAGGGACCTAGGGCTTTCTCTAAGGTCTCCACAGGGGATTCAGACATCCCTTCATGTTGTGAGATGAAAGACGAGCCTGTATTCAAGCCACTGCAAGGAAATCCGGCCTCCTTTCAAGTTAGGGCTTCTCGCTGTATATTCCCCTTGAGGCAGCAAACTCGGAGTCCCTCCCACATACATATTGCTGAGAGAAGCCTCCTCCTGAGGTGCTTCTGGAAAGTTGGCATACGTCTTGAGCCTAAGCCAGGGATTCAGCTCTCATGTCGAGACGATTTGGGGTACACAGAGCATTCCTCGAGTTGCTGTGCTGAAGTTGGTGTTCCTCTAGACTTGGGACAGTGTTCTCTGGGCATCTCTGGAGTTGCCTGAAGGAAGTCGAGCCACCGGTCGTGTTGAATGGGGAACGGGGAATGGCTCTGGAGTCAATGCAGGGGAATCGGGCCTCATCTCGACTTGATTTGTGGCACCTGGAGCTGCTTTGCGTTGCTGGGGTGACCTCAGGGTCCGTCTAGACTGGTGACAGTGTTCTTGGGGACTGACTCGAGATCCATTAAGCAAGTCGAAGCTCCTGACTTGTTTGAATGGGATCACGGAATAGCTCTGCATGCACTGCAGGGGAATGGGGCCTCATCTCGCCTCTAGGGGGAAGTCTCATGGTTTTTCTCGAGTTGCGGCGGGGACCTGGGGTATGTTCTCGACTTACGGCGGGAATGGCCCTTCAAAACACGAGTTTCTTCAGTGACGTCAGGACTCCTGTCTAGTAATGAGGGACACCTCAGCAATCTCTTCGAGGCTTGGCAGGGCAAAAGGGACGCTTCTCGAGGTGAACCAGGGCACCCAAGGACCCTTTCCAGTAGCCACAGGGATTTTGGGATTCCTATAAGTATTCAAGAGGAGTCAGGCATCGTCACCTTTTGAAGCAATGAACTCCGCGTGCCTCTCGAGGTGTCAGCGGGATGTGAGGATTCCATCAAAATGAGGCAGGGACCTAGGGCTTTCTCTAAGGTCTCCACAGGGGATTCAGACATCCCTTCATGTTGTGAGATGAAAGACGAGCCTGTATTCAAGCCACTGCAAGGAAATCCGGCCTCCTTTCAAGTTAGGGCTTCTCGCTGTATATTCCCCTTGAGGCAGCAAAATCGGGGTTCCTCCCACATACCTATTGCTGAGAGAAGCCTCCTCCTGAGGTGCTTCTGGAAAGGTGGCATACGTCTTGAGCCTAAGCCAGGGAATCAGCTCTCATCTCGAGACGATTTGGGGTACACAGAGCATTCCTCGAGTTGCTGTGCTGAAGTTGGTGGTCCTCTAGACTTGGGACAGTGTTCTCGGGGCATATCTGGAGTTGCCGGAAGGAAGTCGAGCCACCGGTCGTGTTGAATGGGGAACAAGGAATGGCTCTGGAGTCAATGTAGGGGAATCCGGCCTCATCTCGAGTTGATTTGGGGCACATGGAGCAGCTTTGCATTGCTGGGTGACCTCAGGGTCCGTCTAGACTGGTGACAGTGTTCTTGGGGACTGTCTCGAGATCCATTAAGCAAGTCGAAGCTCCTGACTTGTTTGAATGTGATCACGGAATAGCTCTGCATGCACTGCAGGGGAATGGGGCCTCATCTCGCCTCTAGGGGGAAGTCTCATGGTTTTTCTCGAGTTGCGGCGGGGACCTGGGGTATGTTCTCGACTTACGGCGGGGATGGCCCTTCAAAACACGAGTTTCTTCAGTGACGTCAGGACTCCTGTCTAGTAACGAGGGACACCTCAGCAATCTCTTCGAGGCTTGGCAGGGCAAAAGGACGCTTCTCGAGGTGAGCCAGGGCACCCAAGGACCCTTTCCAGTAGCCACAGGGATTTCGGGATTCCTATAAGTATTCAAGAGGAGTCAGGCATCGTCACCTTTTGAAGCAATGAACTCTGCGTACCTCTCGAGGTGTCAGGGGGATATGAGGTATTCCGACAAAATGAGGCAGGGACCTAGGGCTTCCTCTAAGGTCTCCACAGGGGATTCAGACATCCCTTCATGTTGTCAGATCAAAGACTAGCCTGTATTCAAGCCACTGCAAGGAAATCTGGCCTCCGTTCACATTAGGGCTTCTCCCTGTGTATTCCCCTTGAGGCAGCAAACTCGGGGTCCCTCCCACATAACTATTGCTGAGAGAAGCCTCCTCCTGAGGTGCTTCTGGAAAGTTGGCATACGTCTTGAGCCTAAGCCAGGGAATCAGCTCTCATCTCGGGATGATTTGGGGTACACGGAGCATTCCTCTGGTTGCTGTGCTGAAATTGGTGCTCCTCTAGACTTGGGACAGTGTTCTCGGGGCATCTCTGGAGTTGCCTGAAGGAAGTCGAGCCACCGGTCGTGTTGAATGGGGAACGGGGAATGGCTCTGGAGTCAATGCAGGGGAATCGGGCCTCATCTCGAGTTGATTTGGGGCACATGGAGCAGCTTTACGTTGCTGGGGTGACCTCAGGGTCCGTCTAGACTGGTGACAGTGTTCTTGGGGACTGTCTCGAGATCCATTAAGCACGTCGAAGCTCCTGACTTGTTTGAATGGGATCACGGAATAGCTCTGCATGCACTGCAGGGGAATGGGGCCTCATCTCGCCTCTAGGGGGAAGTCTCATGGTTTTTCTCGAGTTGCGGCGGGGACCTGGGGTATGTTCTCGACTTACGGCGGGGATGGCCCTTCAAAACACGAGTTTCTTCAGTGACGTCAGGACTCCTGTCTAGTAATGAGGGACACCTCAGCAATCTCTTCGAGGCTTGGCAGGGCAAAAGGGACGCTTCTCGAGGTGAGCCAGGGCACCCAAGGACCCTTTCCAGTAGCCACAGGGATTTTGGGATTCCTATAAGTATTCAAGAGGAGTCAGGCATCGTCACCTTTTGAAGCAATGAACTCCGCGTGCCTCTCGAAGTGTCAGCGGGATGTGAGGATTCCGTCAAAATGAGGCAGGGACCTAGGGCTTTCTCTAAGGTCTCCACAGGGGATTCAGACATCCCTTCATGTTGTGAGATGAAAGACGAGCCTGTATTCAAGCCACTGCAAGGAAATCCGGCCTCCTTTCAAGTTAGGGCTTCTCGCTGTATATTCCCCTTGAGGCAGCAAACTCTGGGTCCCTCCCACATACCTATTGCTGAGAGAAGCCTCCTCCTGAGGTGCTTCTGGAAAGGTGGCATACGTCTTGAGCCTAAGCCAGGGAATCAGCTCCCATCTCGAGACGATTTGGGGTACACAGAACATTCCTCGAGTTGCTGTGCTGAAGTTGGTGGTCCTCTAGACTTGGGACACTGTTCTCGGGGCATCTCTGGAGTTGCCTGAAGGAAGTCGAGCCACCGGTCGTGTAGAATGGGGAACAAGGAATGGCTCTGGAGTCAATGCAGGGGAATCCGGCCTCATCTCGAGTTGATTTGGGGCACATGGAGCTGCTTTGCATTGCTGGGTGACCTCAGGGTCCGTCTAGACTGGTGACAGTGTTCTTGGGGACTGTCTCGAGATCCATTTAGCAAGTCGAAGCTCCTGACTTGTTTGAATGGGATCACGGAATAGCTCTGCATGCACTGCAAGGGAATGGGGCCTCATCTCGCCTCTAGGGGGAAGTCTCATGGTTTTTCTCGAGTTGCGGCGGGGACCTGGGGTATGTTCTCGACTTACGGCGGGGATGGCCCTTCAAAACACGAGTTTCTTCCGTGACGTCAGGACTCCTGTCTAGTAACGAGGGACACCTCAGCAATCTCTTCGAGGCTTGGCAGGGCAAAAGGGACGCTTCTCGAGGTGAGCCAGGGCACCCAAGGACCCTTTCCAGTAGCCACAGGGATTTTGGGATTCCTATCAGTATTCAAGAGGAGTCAGGCATCGTCACCTTTTGAAGCAATGAACTCCGCGTGCCTCTCGAGGTGTCAGCGGGATGTGAGGATTCCGTCAAAATGAGGCAGGGACCTAGGGCTTACTCTAAGGTCTCCACAGGGGATTCAGACATCCCTTCATGTTGTGACATGAAAGACGAGCCTGTATTCAAGCCACTGCAAGGAAATCCGGCCTCCTTTCAAGTTAGGGCTTCTCGCTGTATATTCCCCTTGAGGCAGCAAACTCGGAGTCCCTCCCACATACCTATTGCTGAGAGAAGCCTCCTCCTGAGGTGCTTCTGGAAAGTTGGCATACGTCTTGAGCCTAAGCCAGGGATTCAGCTCTCATCTCGAGACGATTTGTGGTACACAGAGCATTCCTCGAGTTGCTGTGCTGAAGTTGGTGTTCCTCTAGACTTGGGACAGTGTTCTCTGGGCATCTCTGGAGTTGCCTGAAGGAAGTCGAGCCACCTGTCGTGTTGAATGGGGAACGGGGAATGGCTCTGGAGTCAATGCAGGGGAATCGGGCCTCATCTCGAGTTGATTTAGGGCACCTGGAGCTGCTTTGCATTGCTGGGGTGACCTCAGGGTCCGTCTAGACAGGTGACAGTGTTCTTGGGGACTGCCTCGAGATCCATTAAGCAAGTCGAAGCTCCTGACTTGTTTGAATTTGATCACGGAATACCTCTGCATGCACTGCAGGGGAATGGGGCCTCATCTCGCCTCTAGGGGGAAGTCTCATGGTTTTTCTCGAGTTGCGGCGGGGAACTGGGGTATGTTCTCAACTTACGGCGGGGATGGCCCTTCAAAACACGAGTTTCTTCAGTGACGTCAGGACTCCTGTCTAGTAACGAGGGACACGTCAGCAATCTCTTCGAGGCTTGGCAGGGCAAAAGGGACGCTTCTCGAGGTGAGCCAGGGCACCCAAGGACCCTTTCCAGTAGCCACAGGGATTTTGGGATTCCTATAAGTATTCAAGAGGAGTCAGGCATCGTCACCTTTTGAAGCTATGAACTCCGCGTGCCTCTCGAGGTGTCAGCGGGATGTGAGGATTCCGTCAAAATGAGGCAGGGACCTAGGGCTTTCTCTAAGGTCTCCACAGGGGATTCAGACATCCCTTCATGTTGTGAGATGAAAGACGAGCCTGTATTCAAGCCACTGCAAGAAATCCGGCCTCCTTTCAAGTTAGGGCTTCTCGCTGTATATTCCCCTTGAGGCAGCAAACTCGGGGTCCCTCCCACATACCTATTGCTGAGAGAAGCCTCCTCCTGAGGTGCTTCTGGAAAGGTGGCATACGTCTTGAGCCTAAGCCAGGGAATCAGCTCTCATCTCGAGACGATTTGGGGTACACAGAGCATTCCTCGAGTTGCTGTGCTGAAGTTGGTGGTCCTCTAGACTTGGGACAGTGTTCTCGGGGCATATCTGGAGTTGCCTGAAGGAAGTCGAGCCACCGGTCGTGTTGAATGGGAACAAGGAATGGCTCTGGAGTCAATGCAGGGGAATACGGCCTCATCTCGAGTTGATTTGGGGCACATGGAGCTGCTTTGCATTGCTGGGTGACCACAGGGTCCGTCTAGACTGGTGACAGTGTTCTTGGGGACTGTCTCGAGATCCATTAAGCACGTCGAAGCTCCTGACTTGTTTGAATGGGATCACGGAATAGCTCTGCATGCACTGCAGGGGAATGGGGCCTCATCTCGCCTCTAGGGGGAAGTCTCATGGTTTTTCTCGAGTTGCGGCGGGGACCTGGGGTATGTTCTCGACTTACGGCGGGGATGGCCCTTCAAAACACGAGTTTCTTCCGTGACGTCAGGACTCCTGTCTAGTAATGAGGGACACCTCAGCAATCTCTTCGAGGCTTGGCAGGGCAAAAGGGACGCTTCTCGAGGTGAGCCAGGGCACCCAAGGACCCTTTCCAGTAGCCACAGGGATTTTGGGATTCCTATAAGTATTCAAGAGGAGTCAGGCATCGTCACCTTTTGAAGCAATGAACTCTGCGTGCCTCTCGAGGTGTCAGCGGGATGTGAGGTATTCCGTCAAAATGAGGCAGGGACCTAGGGCTTCCTCTAAGGTCTCCACAGGGGATTCAGACATCCCTTAATGTTGTCAGATCAAAGACTAGCCGGTATTCAAGCCACTGCAAGGAAATCTGGCCTCCGCTCACATTAGCACTTCTCCCTGTGTATTCCCCTTGAGGCAGCAAACTAAGGGTCCCTCCCACATACCTATTGCTGAGAGAAGCCTCCTCCTGAGGTGCTTCTGGAAAGTTGGCATACGTCTTGAGCCTAAGCCAGGGAATCAGCTCTCATCTCGAGATGATTTGGGGTACACGGAGCATTCCTCTGGTTGCTGTGCTGAAATTGGTGCTCCTCTAGACTTGGGACAGTGTTCTCGGGGCATCTCTGGAGTTGCCTGAAGGAAGTCGAGCCACCGGGCGTGTTGAATGGGGAACGGGGAATGGCTCTGGAGTCAATGCAGGGGAATCGGGCCTCATCTCGAGTTGATTTGGGGCACATGGAGCAGCTTTGCGTTGCTGGGGTGACCTCAGGGTCCGTCTAGACTGGTGACAGTGTTCTTGGGGACTGTCTCGAGATCCATTAAGCACGTCGAAGCTCCTGACTTGTTTGAATGGGATCACGGAATAGCTCTGCATGCACTGCAGGGGAATGGGGCCTCATCTCGCCTCTAGGGGGAAGTCTCATGGTTTTTCTCGAGTTGCGGCGGGGACCTGGGGTATGTTCTCGACTTACGGCGGGGATGGCCCTTCAAAACCCGAGTTTCTTCAGTGATGTCAGGACTCCTGTCTAGTAACGAGGGACACCTCAGGAATCTCTTCGAGGCTTGGCAGGGCAAAAGGGACGCTTCTCGAAGTGAGGCAGGGCACCCAAGGAACCTTTCCAGTAGCCACAGGGATTTTGGGATTCCTATCAGTATTCAAGAGGAGTCAGGCATCGTCACCTTTTGAAGAAATGAACTCCGCATGCCTCTCGAGCTGTCAGCGGGATGTGAGGCATTCCGTCAAAATGAGGCAGGGACCTAGGGCTTTCTCTAAGGTCTTCACAGGGGATTCAGACATCCCTTCATGTTGTGAGACGAAAGACAAGCCTGTATTCAAGCTACTGCAAGGAAATCCTGCCTCCTTTCAAGTTAGGGCTTCTCGCTGTATATTCCCCTTGAGGCAGCAAACTCGGAGTCCCTCCCACATACCTATTGCTGAGAGAAGCCTCCTCCTGAGGTGCTTCTGGAAAGTTGGCATACGCCTTGAGCCTAAGCCAGGGATTCAGCTCTCATCTCGAGACGATTTGGGGTACACAGAGCATTCCTCGAGTTGCTGTGCTGAAGTTGGTGTTCCTCTAGACTTGGGACAGTGTTCTCTGGGCATCTCTGGAGTTGCCTGAAGGAAGTCGAGCCACCGGTCGTGTTGAATGGGGAACGGGGAATGGCTCTGGAGTCAATGCAGGGGAATCGGGCCTCATCTCGACTTGATTTGTGGCACCTGGAGCTGCTTTGCGTTGCTGGGGTGACCTCAGGGTCCGTCTAGACTGGTGACAGTGTTCTTGGGGACTGACTCGAGATCCATTAAGCAAGTCGAAGCTCCTGACTTGTTTGAATGGGATCACGGAATAGCTCTGCATGCACTGCAGGGGAATGGGGCCTCATCTCGCCTCTAGGGGGAAGTCTCATGGTTTTTCTCGAGTTGCGGCGGGGACCTGGGGTATGTTCTCGACTTATGGCGGGGATGGCCCTTCAAAACACGAGTTTCTTCAGTGACGTCAGGACTCCTGTCTAGTAATGAGGGACAACTCAGCAATCTCTTCGAGGCTTGGCAGGGCAAAAGGGACGCTTCTCGAGGTGAGACAGGGCACCCAGGGACCCTTTCCAGTAGCCACAGGGATTTTGGGATTCCTATAAGTATTCAAGAGGAGTCAGGCATTGTCACCTTTTGAAGCAATGAACTCCGCGTGCCTCTCGAGGTGTCAGCGGGATGTGAGGATTCCATCAAAATGAGGCAGGGACCTAGGGCTTTCTCTAAGGTTTCCACAGGGGATTCAGACATCCCTTCATGTTGTGAGATGAAAGACGAGCCTGTATTCAAGCCACTGCAAGGAAATCCGGCCTCTTTTCAAGTTAGGGCTTCTCGCTCTATATTCCCCTTGAGGCAGCAAAATCGGGGTTCCTCCCACATACCTATTGCTGAGAGAAGCCTCCTCCTGAGGTGCTTCTGTAAAGGTGGCATACGTCTTGAGCCTAAGCCAGGGAATCAGCTCTCATCTCGAGACGATTTGGGGTACACAGAGCATTCCTCGAGTTGCTGTGCTGAAGTTGGTGGTCCTCTAGACTTGGACAGTGTTCTCGGGGCATATCTGGAGTTGCCGGAAGGAAGTCGAGCCACCGGTCTTGTTGAATGGGGAACAAGGAATGGCTCTGGAGTCAATGTAGGGGAATCCGGCCTCATCTCGAGTTGATTTGGGGCACATGGAGCAGCTTTGCATTGCTGGGTGACCTCAGGGTCCGTCTAGACTGGTGACAGTGTTCTTGGGGACTGTCTCGAGATCCATTAAGCAAGTCGAAGCTCCTGACTTGTTTGAATGGGATCACGGAATAGCTCTGCATGCACTGCAGGGGAATGGGGCCTCATCTCGCCTCTAGGGGGAAATCTCATGGTTTTTCTCGAGTTGCGGCGGGGACCTGGGGTATGTTCTCGACTTACGGCGGGGATGGCCCTTCAAAACACGAGTTTCGTCAGTGAGGTCAGGACTCCTGTCTAGTAATGAGGGACACCTCAGCAATCTCTTCGAGGCTTGGCCGGGCAAAAGGGACGCTTCTCGAGGTGAGCCAGGGCACCCAAGGACCCTTTCCAGTAGCCACAGGGATTTTGGGATTCCTATAAGTATTCAAGAGGAGTCAGGCATCGTCACCTTTTGAAGCAATGAACTCTACGTGCCTCTCGAGGTGTCAGGGGGATGTGAGGTATTCCGTCAAAATGAGGCAGGGACCTAGGGCTTTCTCTAAGGTCTCCACAGGGGATTCAGACATCCCTTCATGTTGTGAGATGAAAGACGAGCCTGTATTCAAGCCACTGCAAGGAAATCCGGCCTCCTTTCAAGTTAGGGCTTCTCGCTGTATATTCCCCTTGAGGCAGCAAATTCGGGGTCCCTCCCACATACCCATTGCTGAGAGAAGCCTCCTCCTGAGGTGCTTCTGGAAAGGTGGCATACGTCTTGAGCCTAAGCCAGGGAATCAGCTCTCATCTCGAGACGATTTGGGGTACACAGAGCATTCCTCGAGTTGCTGTGCTGAAGTTGGTGGTCCTCTAGACTTGGGACACTGTTCTCGGGGCATCTCTGGAGTTGCCTGAAGGAAGTCGAGCCACCGGTCTTGTTGAATGGGGAACAAGGAATGGCTCAGGAGTCAATGCAGGGGAATCCGGCCTCATCTCAAGTTGATTTGGGGCACATGGAGCTGCTTTGCATTGCTGGGTGACCTCAGGGTCCGTCTAGACTGGTGACAGTGTTCTTGGGGACTGTCTCGAGATCCATTAAGCAAGTCGAAGCTCCTGACTTGTTTGAATGGGATCACGGAATAGCTCTGCATGCACTGCAGGGGAATGGGGCCTCATCTCGCCTCTAGGGGGAAGTCTCATGGTTTTTCTCGAGTTGCGGCGGGGACCTGGGGTATGTTCTCGACTTACGGCGGGGATGGCCCTTCAAAACACGAGTTTCTTCCGTGACGTCAGGACTCCTGTCTAGTAACGAGGGACACCTCAGCAATCTCTTCGAGGCTTGGCAGGGCAAAAGGGACGCTTCTCGATGTGAGCCAGGGCACCCAAGGACCCTTTCCAGTAGCCACAGGGATTTTGGGATTCCTATCAGTATTCAAGAGGAGTCAGGCATCGTCACCTTTTGAAGCAATGAACTCCGCGTGCCTCTCGAGGTGTCAGCGGGATGTGAGGATTCCGTCAAAATGAGGCAGGGACCTCGGGCTTACTCTAAGGTCTCCACAGGGGATTCAGACATCCCTTCATGTTGTGACATGAAAGACGAGCCTGTATTCAAGCCACTGCAAGGAAATCCGGCCTCCTTTCAAGTTAGGGCTTCTCGCTGTATATTCCCCTTGAGGCAGCAAATTCGGAGTCCCTCCCACATACCTATTGCTGAGAGAAGCCTCCTCCTGAGGTGCTTCTGGAAAGTTGGCATATGTCTTGAGCCTAAGCCAGGGATTCAGCTCTCATCTCGAGACGATTTGTGGTACACAGAGCATTCCTCGAGTTGCTGTGCTGAAGTTGGTGTTCCTCTAGACTTGGGACAGTGTTCTCTTGGCATCTCTGGAGTTGCCTGAAGGAAGTCGAGCCACCGTTCGTGTTGAATGGGGAACGGGGAATGGCTCTGGAGTCAATGCAGGGGAATCGGGCCTCATCTCGAGTTGATTTGTGGCACCTGGAGCTGCTTTGCATTGCTGGGGTGACCTCAGGGTCCGTCTAGACAGGTGACAGTGTTCTTGGGGACTGCCTCGAGATCCATTAAGCAAGTCGAAGCTCCTGACTTGTTTGAATGGGATCACGGAATACCTCTGCATGCACTGCAGGGGATTGGGGCCTCATCTCGCCTCTAGGGGGAAGTCTCATGGTTTTTCTCGAGTTGCGGCGGGGAACTGGGGTATGTTCTCAACTTACGGCGGGGATGGCCCTTCAAAACACGAGTTTCTTCAGTGACTTTAGGACTCCTGTCTAGTAACGAGGGACACGTCAGCAATCTCTTCGAGGCTTGGCAGGGCAAAAGGGACGCTTCTCGAGGTGAGCCAGGGCACCCAAGGACCCTTTCCAGTAGCCACAGGGATATTGGGATTCCTATAAGTATTCAAGAGGAGTCAGGCATCGTCACCTTTTGAAGCTATGAACTCAGCGTGCCTCTCGAGGTGTCAGCGGGATGTGAGGATTCCGTCAAAATGAGGCAGGGACCTAGGGCTTTCTCTAAGGTCTCCACAGGGGATTCAGACATCCCTTCATGTTGTGAGATGAAAGACGAGCCTGTATTCAAGCCACTGCAAGGAAATCCGGCCTCCTTTCAAGTTAGGGCTTCTCGCTGTATATTCCCCTTGAGGCAGCAAACTCGGGGTCCCTCCCACATACCTATTGCTGAGAGAAGCCTCCTCCTGAGGTGCTTCTGGAAAGGTGGCATACGTCTTGAGCCTAAGCCAGGGAATCAGCTCTAATCTCGAGACGATTTGGGGTACACAGAGCATTCCTCGAGTTGCTGTGCTGAAGTTGGTGGTCCTCTAGACTTGGGACAGTGTTCTCGGGGCATATCTGGAGTTGCCTGAAGGAAGTCGAGCCACCGGTCGTGTTGAATGGGGAACAAGGAATGGCTCTGGAGTCAATGCAGGGGAATCCGGCCTCATCTCGAGTTGATTTGGGGCACATGGAGCTGCTTTGCATTGCTGGGTGACCTCAGGGTCCGTCTAGACTGGTGACAGTGTTCTTGGGGACTGTCTCGAGATCCATTTAGCAAGTCGAAACTCCTGACTTGTTTGAATTGGATCATGGAATAGCTCTGCATGCACTGCAGGGGAATGGGGCCTCATCTCGCCTCGAGGGGGAAATCTCAGGTTTTTTCTCGAGTTTCGGCGGGGACCTTGGGTATGTTCTCGACTTACGGCGGGGATGGCCCTTCAAAACACGAGTTTCTTCCGTGACGTCAGGACTCCTGTCTAGTAACGAGGGACACGTCAGCAATCTCTTCGAGGCTTGGCAGGGCAAAAGGGACGCTTCTCGAGGTGAGGCAGGGCACCCAAGGACCCTTTCCAGTAGCCACAGGGATTTTGGGATTCCTATCAGTATTCAAGAGGAGTCAGGCATCGTCACCTTTTGAAGCAATGAACTCTGTGTGCCTCTCGAGGTGTCAGGGGGATGTGAGGTATTCCGTCAAAATGAGGCAGGGACCTAGGGCTTCCTCTAAGGTCTCCACAGGGGCTTCAGAAATCCCTTCATGTTGTCAGATCAAAGACTAGCCTGTATTCAAGCCACTGCAAGGAAATCTGGCCTCCGTTCACATTAGGGCTTCTCCCTGTGTATTCCCCTTGAGGCAGCAAACTCGGGGTCCCTCCCACATACCTATTGCTGAGAGAAGCCTCCTCCTGCGGTGCTTCTGGAAAGTTGGCATACGTCTTGAGCCTAAGCTAGGGAATCAGCTCTCATCTCGAGATGATTTGGGGTACACGGAGCATTCCTCTGGTTGCTGTGCTGAAATTGGTGCTCCTCTAGACTTGGGACAGTGTTCTCGGGGCATCTCTGGAGTTGCCTGAAGGAAGTCGAGCCACCGGTCGTGTTGAATGGGGAACGGGGAATGGCTCTGGAGTCAATGCAGGGGAATCGGGCCTCATCTCGAGTTGATTTGGGGCACATGGAGCAGCTTTACGTTGCTGGGGTGACCTCAGGGTCCGTCTAGACTGGTGACAGTGTTCTTGGGGACTGTCTCGAGATCCATTAAGCACGTCGAAGCTCCTGACTTGTTTGAATGGGATCACGGAATAGCTCTGCATGCACTGCAGGGGAATGGGGCCTCATCTCGCCTCTAGGGGGAAGTCTCATGGTTTTTCTCGAGTTGCGGCGGGGACCTGGGGTATGTTCTCGACTTACGGCGGGGATGGCCCTTCAAAACACGAGTTTCTTCCGTGACATCAGGACTCCTGTCTAGTAATGAGGGACCACTCAGCAATCTCTTCGAGGCTTGGCAGGGCAAAAGGGACGCTTCTCGAGGTGAGCCAGGGCACCCAAGGACCCTTTCCAGTAGCCACAGGGATTTTGGGATTCCTATAAGTATTCAAGAGGAGTCAGGCATCGTCACCTTTTGAAGCTATGAACTCCGCGTGCCTCTCGAGGTGTCAGCGGGATGTGAGGATTCCGTCAAAATGAGGCAGGGACCTAGGGCTTTCTCTAAGGTCTCCACAGGGGATTCAGACATCCCTTCATGTTGTGAGATGAAAGACGAGCCTGTATTCAAGCCACTGCAAGGAAATCCGGCCTCCTTTCAAGTTAGGGCTTCTCGCTGTATATTCCCCTTGAGGCAGCAAACTCGGGGTCCCTCCCACATACCTATTGCTGAGAGAAGCCTCCTCCTGAGGTGCTTCTGGAAAGGTGGCATACGTCTTGAGCCTAAACCAGGGAATCAGCTCTAATCTCGAGACGATTTGGGGTACACAGAGCATTCCTCGAGTTGCTGTGCTGAAGTTGGTGGTCCTCTAGACTTGGGACAGTGTTCTCGGGGCATATCTGGAGTTGCCTGAAGGAAGTCGAGCCACCGGTCGTGTTGAATGGGGAACAAGGAATGGCTCTGGAGTCAATGCAGGGGAATCCGGCCTCATCTCGAGTTGATTTGGGGCACATGGAGCTGCTTTGCATTGCTGGGTGACCTCAGGGTCCGTCTAGACTGGTGACAGTGTTCTTGGGGACTGTCTCGAGATCCATTTAGCAAGTCGAAGCTCCTGACTTGTTTGAATTGGATCATGGAATAGCTCTGCATGCACTGCAGGGGAATGGGGCCTCATCTCGCCTCTAGGGGGAAATCTCAGGTTTTTTCTCGAGTTTCGGCGGGGACCTTGGGTATGTTCTCGACTTACGGCGGGGATGGCCCTTCAAAACACGAGTTTCTTCCGTGACGTCAGGACTCCTGTCTAGTAACGAGGGACACGTCAGCAATCTCTTCGAGGCTTGGCAGGGCAAAAGGGACGCTTCTCGAGGTGAGCCAGGGCACCCAAGGACCCTTTCCAGTAGCCACAGGGATTTTGGGATACCTATAAGTATTCAAGAGGAGTCAGGCATCGTCACCTTTTGAAGCAATGAACTCTGTGTGCCTCTCGAGGTGTCAGGGGGATGTGAGGTATTCCGTCAAAATGAGGCAGGGACCTAGGGCTTCCTCTAAGGTCTCCACAGGGGATTCAGAAATCACTTCATGTTGTCAGATCAAAGACTAGCCTGTATTCAAGCCACTGCAAGGAAATATGGCCTCCGCTCACATTAGCGCTTCTCCCTGTGTATTCCCCTTGAGGCAGCAAACTCGGGGTCCCTCCCACATACCTATTGCTGAGAGAAGCCTCCTCCTGAGGTGCTTCTGGAAAGTTGGCATACGTCTTGAGCCTAAGCCAGGGAATCAGCTCTCATCTCGAGATGATTTTGGGTACACGGAGCATTCCTCTGGTTGCTGTGCTGAAATTGGTGCTCCTCTAGACTTGGGACAGTGTTCTCGGGGCATCTCTGGAGTTGCCTGAAGGAAGTCGAGCCACCGGGCGTATTGAATGGGGAACGGGGAATGGCTCTGGAGTCAATGCAGGGGAATCGGGCCTCATCTCGAGTTGATTTGGGGCACATGGAGCAGCTTTGCGTTGCTGGGGTGACCTCAGGGTCCGTCTAGACTGGTGACAGTGTTCTTGGGGACTGTCTCGAGATCCATTAAGCACGTCGAAGCTACTGACTTGTTTGAATGGGATCACGGAATAGCTCTGCATGCACTGCAGGGGAATGGGGCCTCATCTCGCCTCTAGGGGGAAGTCTCATGGTTTTTCTCGAGTTGCGGCGGGGACCTGGGGTATGTTCTCGACTTACGGCGGGGATGGCCCTTAAAAGCCGAGTTTCTTCAGTGACGTCAGGACTCCTGTCTAGTAACGAGGGACACCTCAGGAATCTCTTCGAGGCTTGGCAGGGCAAAAGGGACGCTTCTCGAAGTGAGGCAGGGCACCCAAGGAACCTTTCCAGTAGCCACAGGGATTTTGGGATTCCTATCAGTATTCAAGAGGAGTCAGGCATCGTCACCTTTTGAAGAAATGAACTCCGCATGCCTCTCGAGCTGTCAGCGGGATGTGAGGCATTCCGTCAAAATGAGGCAGGGACCTAGGGCTTTCTCTAAGGTCTTCACAGGGGATTCAGACATCCCTTCATGTTGTGAGATGAAAGACAAGCCTGTATTCAAGCTACTGCAAGGAAATCCTGCCTCCTTTCAAGTTAGGGCTTCTCGCTGTATATTCCCCTTGAGGCAGCAAACTCGGAGTCCCTCCCACATACCTATTGCTGAGAGAAGCCTCCTCCTGAGGTGCTTCTGGAAAGTTGGCATACGCCTTGAGCCTAAGCCAGGGATTCAGCTCTCATCTCGAGACGATTTGGGGTACACAGAGCATTCCTCGAATTGCTGTGCTGAAGTTGGTGTTCCTCTAGACTTGGGACAGTGTTCTCGGGGCATCTCTGGAGTTGCCTGAAGGAAACCGAGCCACCGGTCCTGTTGATTGGGGAACGGGGAATGGCTCTGGAGTCAATGCAGGGGAATCGGGCCTCATCTCGAGTTGATTTGGGGCACATGGAGCTGGTTTGCGTTGCTGGGGTGACCTCAGGGTCCGTCTAGACTGGTGACAGTGTTCTTGGGGACTGTCTCGAGATCCATTAAGCAAGTCGAAGCTCCTGACTTGTTTGAATGGGATCACGGAATAGCTCTGCATGCACTGCAGGGGAATGGGGCCTCATCTCGCCTCTAGGGGGAAGTCTCATGGTTTTTCTCGAGTTGCGTTGGGGACCTGGGGTATGTTCTCGACTTACGGCGGGGATGGCCCTTCAAAACACGAGTTTCTTCCGTGACGTCAGGACTCCTGTCTAGTAACGAGGGACACCTCAGCAATCTCTTCGAGGCTTGGCAGGGCAAAAGGGACGCTTCTCGAGGTGAGCCAGGGCACCCAAGGACCCTTTCCAGTAGCCACAGGGATTTTGGGATTCCTATAAGTATTCAAGAGGAGTCAGGCATCGTCACCTTTTGAAGCAATGAACTCCACGTGCCTCTCGAGGTGTCAGCGGGATGTTTGGATTCCGTCAAAATGAGGCAGGGACCTAGGGCTTTCTCTAAGGTCTCCACAGGGGATTCAGACATCCCTTCATGTTGTGAGATGAAAGACGAGCCTGTATTCAAGCCACTGCAAGGAAATCCGGCCTCCTTTCAAGTTAGGGCTTCTCGCTGTATATTCCCCTTGAGGCAGCAAACTCGGAGTCCCTCCCACATACATATTGCTGAGAGAAGCCTCCTCCTGAGGTGCTTCTGGAAAGTTGGCATACGTCTTGAGCCTAAGCCAGGGATTCAGCTCTCATCTCGAGACGATTTGTGGTACACAGAGCATTCCTCGAGTTGCTGTGCTGAAGTTGGTGTTCCTCTAGACTTGGGACAGTGTTCTCTGGGCATCTCTGGAGTTGCCTGAAGGAAGTCGAGCCACCGGTCTTGTTGAATGGGGAACGGGGAATGGCTCTGGAGTCAATGCAGGGGAATCGGGCCTCATCTCGTGTTGATTTGTGGCACCTGGAGCTGCTTTGCGTTGCTGGGGTGACCTCAGGGTCCGTCTAGACTGGTGACAGTGATCTTGGGGACTGCCTCGAGATCCATTAAGCAAGTCGAAGCTCCTGACTTGTTTGAATGGGATCACGGAATAGCTCTGCATGCACTGCAGGGGAATGGGGCCTCATCTCGCCTCTAGGGGGAAGTCTCATGGTTTTTCTCGAGTTGCGGCGGGGACCTGGGGTATGTTCTCGACTTACGGCGGGGATGGCCCTTCAAAACACGAGTTTCTTCAGTGACGTCAGGACTCCTGTCTAGTAACGAGGGACACGTCAGCAATCTCTTCGAGGCTTGGCAGGGCAAAAGGGACGCTTCCCGAGGTGAGCCAGCGCACCCAAGGACCCTTTCCAGTAGCCACAGGGATTTTGGGATTCCTATCAGTATTCAAGAGGAGTCAGGCATCGTCACCTTTTGAAGCAATGATCTCCGCGTGCCTCTCGACGTGTCAGCGGGATGTGAGGATTCCGTCAAAATGAGGCAGGGACCTAGGGCTTTCTCTAAGGTCTCCACAGGGGATTCAGACATCCCTTCATGTTGTGAGATGAAAGACGAGCCTGTATTCAAGCCACTGCAAGGAAATCCGGCCTCCTTTCAAGTTAGGGCTTCTCGCTGTATATTCCCCTTGAGGCAGCAAACTCGGGGTCCCTCCCACATACCTATTGCTGAGAGAAGCCTCCTCCTGAGGTGCTTCTGGAAAGGTGGCATACGTCTTGAGCCTAAGCCAGGGAATCAGCTCTCATCTCGAGACGATTTGGGGTACACAGAGCATTCCTCGAGTTGCTGTGCTGAAGTTGGTGTTCCTCTAGACTTGGGACAGTGTTCTCGGGGCATCTCTGGGGTTGCCTGAAGGAAACCGAGCCACCGGTCCTGTTGAATGGGAAACGGGGAATGGCTCTGGAATCAATGCAGGGGAATCGGGCCTCATCTCGAGTTGATTTAGGGCACATGGAGCTGGTTTGCATTGCTGGGGTGACCTCAGGGTCCGTCTAGACTGGTGACAGTGTTCTTGGGGACTGTCTCGAGATCCATTAAGCAAGTCGAAGCTCCTGACTTGTTTGAATGGGATCACGGAATAGCTCTGCATGCACTGCAGGGGAATGGGGCCTCATCTCGCCTCTAGGGGGAAGTCTCATGGTTTTTCTCGAGTTGCGACGGGGACCTGGGGTATGTTCTCGACTTACGGCAGGGATGGCCCTTCAAAACACGACTTTCTTCAGTGATGTCAGGACTCCTGCCTAGTAACAAGGGACACCTCAGGAATCTCTTCGAGTCTTGGCAGGGCAAAAGGGACGCTTCTCGAGGTGAGCCAGGGCACCCAAGGACCCTTTCCAGTAGCCACAGGGATTTTGGGATTCCTATCAGTATTCAAGAGGAGTCAGGCATCGTCACCTTTTGAAGCAATGAACTCCGCGTGCCTCTCGAGGTGTCAGCGGGATGTGAGGCATTCCGTCAAAATGAGGCAGGGACCTAGGGCTTTCTCTAAGGTCTCCACAGGGGATTCAGACATCCCTTCATGTTGTGAGATGAAAGACAAGCCTGTATTCAAGCTACTGCAAGGAAATCCGGCCTCCTTTCAAGTTAGGGCTTCTCGCTGTATATTCCCCTTGAGGCAGCAAACTCGGAGTCCCTCCCACATACCTATTGCTGAGAAGCCTCCTCCTGAGGTGCTTCTGGAAAGTTGGCATACGTCTTGAGCCTAAGCCAGGGAATCAGCTCTAATCTCGAGACGATTTGGGGTACACAGAGCATTCCTCGAGTTGCTGTGCTGAAGTTGGTGTTCCTCTAGACTTGGGACAGTGTTCTCGGGGCATCTCTGGGGTTGCCTGAAGGAAACCGAGCCACCGGTCCTGTTGAATGGGGAACGGGGAATGGCTCTGGAATCAATGCAGGGGAATCGGGCCTCATCTCGAGTTGATTTAGGGCACATGGAGCTGGTTTGCATTGCTGGGGTGACCTCAGGGTCCGTCTAGACTGGTGACAGTGTTCTTGGGGACTGTCTCGAGATCCATTAAGCAAGTCGAAGCTCCTGACTTGTTTGAATGGGATCACGGAATAGCTCTGCATGCACTGCAGGGGAATGGGGCCTCATCTCGCCTCTAGGGGGAAGTCTCATGGTTTTTCTCGAGTTGCGGCGGGGACCTGGGGTATGTTCTCGACTTACGGCGGGGACGGCCCTTCAAAACACGAGTTTCTTCAGTGACGTCAGGACTCCTGTCTAGTAACGAGGGACACCTCAGCAATCTCTTCGAGGCTTGGCAGGGCAAAAGGGACGCTTCTCGAGGTGAGCCATGGCACCCAAGGACCCTTTCAAGTAGCCACAGGGATTTTGGGATTCCTATCAGTATTCAAGAGGAGTCAGGCATCGTCACCTTTTGAAGCAATGAACTCCGCGTGCCTCTCGAGGTGTCAGCGGGATGTGAGGATTCCGTCAAAATGAGGCAGGGACCTAGGGCTTTCTCTAAGGTCTCCACAGGGGATTCAGACATCCCTTCATGTTGTGAGATGAAAGACGAGCCTGTATTCAAGCCACTAGAAGGAAATCCGGCCTCCTTTCAAGTTAGGGCTTCTCGCTGTATATTCCCCTTGAGGCAGCAAACTCGGAGTCCCTCCCACATACCTATTCCTGAGAGAAGCCTCGTCCTGAGGTGCTTCTGGAAAGTTGGCATACGTCTTGAGCCTAAGCCAGGGATTCAGCTCTCATCTCGAGACGATTTGGGGTACACAGAGCATTCCTCGAGTTGCTGTGCTGAAGTTGGTGTTACTCTAGACTTGGGACAGTGTTCTCGGGGCATCTCTGGAGTTGCCTGAAGGAAGGCGAGCCTCCGTTCGTGTTGCACAAACGGGGAATGGCTCTGGAGTCAATGCAGGGGAATCGGGCCTCATCTCGAGTTGATTTGGGGCACATGGAACTGCTTTGCGTTGCTGGGGTGACCTCAGGGTCCGTCTAGACTGGTGACAGTGTTCTTGGGGACTGTCTCGAGATCCATTAAGCAAGTCGAAGCTCCTGACTTGTTTGAATGGGATCACGGAATAGCTCTGCATGCACTGCAGGGGAATGGGGCCTCATCTCGCCTCTAGGGGGAAGTCTCATGGTTTTGCTCGAGTTGCGGCGGGGACCTGGGGTATGTTCTCGACTTACGGCGGGGATGGCCCTTCAAAACACGAGTTTCTTCAGTGACGTCAGGACTCCTGTCTAGTAACGAGGGACACCTCAGCAATCTCTTCGAGGCTTGGCAGGGCAAAAGGGACGCTTCTCGAGGTGAGCCAGGGCACCCAAGGACCCTTTCCAGTAGCCACAGGGATTTTGGGATTCCTATCAGTATTCAAGAGGAGTCAGGCATCGTCACCTTTTGAAGCAATGAACTCCGCGTGCCTCTCGAGGTGTCAGCGGTATGTGAGGCATTCCGTCAACATGAGGCAGGGACCTAGGGCTTTCTCTAAGGTCTCCACAGGGGATTCAGACATCCCTTCATGTTGTGAGATGAAAGACAAGCCTGTATTCAAGCTACTGCAAGGAAATCCGGCCTCCTTTCAAGTTAGGGCTTCTCGCTGTATATTCCCCTTGAGGCAGCAAACTCGGAGTCCCTCCCACATACCTATTGCTGAGAAGCCTCCTCCTGAGGTGCTTCTGGAAAGTTGGCATACGTCTTGAGCCTAAGCCAGGGAATCAGCTCTCATCTCGAGACGATTTGGGGTACACAGAGCATTCCTCGAGTTGCTGTGCTGAAGTTGGTGTTCCTCTAGACTTGGGACAGTGTTCTCGGGTCATCTCTGGAGTTGCCTGAAGGAAACCGAGCCACCGGTCCTGTTGAATGGGGAACGGGGAATGGCTCTGGAATCAATGCAGGGGAATCGGGCCTCATCTCGAGTTGATTTAGGGCACATGGAGCTGGTTTGCATTGCTGGGGTGACCTCAGGGTCCGTCTAGACTGGTGACAGTGTTCTTGGGGACTGTCTCGAGGTCCATTAAGCAAGTCGAAGCTCCTGACTTGTTTGAATGGGATCACGGAATAGCTCTGCATGCACTGCAGGGGAATGGGGCCTCATCTCGCCTCTAGGGGGAAGTCTCATGGTTTTTCTCGAGTTGCGGCGGGGACCTGGGGTATGTTCTCGACTTACGGCGGGGACGGCCCTTCAAAACACGAGTTTCTTCAGTGACGTCAGGACTCCTGTCTAGTAACGAGGGACACCTCAGCAATCTCTTCGAGGCTTGGCAGGGCAAAAGGGACGCTTCTCGAGGTGAGCCATGGCACCCAAGGACCCTTTCAAGTAGCCACAGGGATTTTGGGATTCCTATCAGTATTCAAGAGGAGTCAGGCATCGTCACCTTTTGAAGCAATGAACTCCGCGTGCCTCTCGAGGTGTCAGCGGGATGTGAGGATTCCGTCAAAATGAGGCAGGGACCTAGGGCTTTCTCTAAGGTCTCCACAGGGGATTCAGACATCCCTTCATGTTGTGAGATGAAAGACGAGCCTGTATTCAAGCCACTAGGAGGAAATCCGGCCTCCTTTCAAGTTAGGGCTTCTCGCTGTATATTCCCCTTGAGGCAGCAAACTCGGAGTCCCTCCCACATACCTATTCCTGAGAGAAGCCTCGTCCTGAGGTGCTTCTGGAAAGTTGGCATACGTCTTGAGCCTAAGCCAGGGATTCAGCTCTCATCTCGAGACGATTTGGGGTACACAGAGCATTCCTCGAGTTGCTGTGCTGAAGTTGGTGTTACTCTAGACTTGGGACAGTGTTCTCGGGGCATCTCTGGAGTTGCCTGAAGGAAGGCGAGCCTCCGTTCGTGTTGCACAAACGGGGAATGGCTCTGGAGTCAATGCAGGGGAATCGGGCCTCATCTCGAGTTGATTTGGGGCACATGGAACTGCTTTGCGTTGCTGGGGTGACCTCAGGGTCCGTCTAGACTGGTGACAGTGTTCTTGGGGACTGTCTCGAGATGCATTAAGCAAGTCGAAGCTCCTGACTTGTTTGAATGGGATCACGGAATAGCTCTGCATGCACTGCAGGGGAATGGGGCCTCATCTCGCCTCTAGGGGGAAGTCTCATGGTTTTGCTCGAGTTGCGGCGGGGACCTGGGGTATGTTCTCGACTTACGGCGGGGATGGCCCTTCAAAACACGAGTTTCTTCAGTGACGTCAGGACTCCTGTCTAGTAACGAGGGACACCTCAGCAATCTCTTCGAGGCTTGGCAGGGCAAAAGGGATGCTTCTCGAAGTGAGGCAGGGCACCCAAGGAACCTTTCCAGTAGCCACAGGGATTTTGGGATTCCTATCAGTATTCAAGAGGAGTCAGGCATCGTCACCTTTTGAAGAAATGAACTCCGCATGCCTCTCGAGCTGTCAGCGGGATGTGAGGCATTCCGTCAAAATGAGGCAGGGACCTAGGGCTTTCTCTAAGGTCTTCACAGGGGATTCAGACATCCCTTCATGTTGTGAGTTGAAAGACAAGCCTGTATTCAAGCTACTGCAAGGAAATCCTGCCTCCTTTCAAGTTAGGGTTTCTCGCTGTATATTCCCCTTGAGGCAGCAAACTCGGAGTCCCTCCCACATACCTATTGCTGAGAGAAGCCTCCTCCTGAGGTGCTTCTGGAAAGTTGGCATACGCCTTGAGCCTAAGCCAGGGATTCAGCTCTCATGTCGAGACGATTTGGGGTACACAGAGCATTCCTCGAGTTGCTGTGCTGAAGTTGGTGTTCCTCTAGACTTGGGACAGTGTTCTCTGGGCATCTCTGGAGTTGCCTGAAGGAAGTCGAGCCACCGGTCGTGTTGAATGGGGAACGGGGAATGGCTCTGGAGTCAATGCAGGGGAATCGGGCCTCATCTCGACTTGATTTGTGGCACCTGGAGCTGCTTTGCGTTGCTGGGGTGACCTCAGGGTCCGTCTAGACTGGTGACAGTGTTCTTGGGGACTGACTCGAGATCCATTAAGCAAGTCGAAGCTCCTGACTTGTTTGAATGGGATCACGGAATAGCTCTGCATGCACTGCAGGGGAATGGGGCCTCATCTCGCCTCTAGGGGGAAGTCTCATGGTTTTTCTCGAGTTGCGGCGGGGACCGGGGGTATGTTCTCGACTTACGGCGGGAATGGCCCTTCAAAACACGAGTTTCTTCAGTGACGTCAGGACTCCTGTCTAGTAACGAGGGACACGTCAGCAATCTCTTCGAGGCTTGGCAGGGCAAAAGGGACGCTTCCCGAGGTGAGCCAGCGCACCCAAGGACCCTTTCCAGTAGCCACAGGGATTTTGGGATTCCTATCAGTATTCAAGAGGAGTCAGGCATCGTCACCTTTTGAAGCAATGATCTCCGCGTGCCTCTCGACGTGTCAGCGGGATGTGAGGATTCCGTCAAAATGAGGCAGGGACCTAGGGCTTTCTCTAAGGTCTCCACAGGGGATTCAGACATCCCTTCATGTTGTGAGATGAAAGACGAGCCTGTATTCAAGCCACTGCAAGGAAATCCGGCCTCCTTTCAAGTTAGGGCTTCTCGCTGTATATTCCCCTTGAGGCAGCAAACTCGGGGTCCCTCCCACATACCTATTGCTGAGAGAAGCCTCCTCCTGAGGTGCTTCTGGAAAGGTGGCATACGTCTTGAGCCTAAGCCAGGGAATCAGCTCTAATCTCGAGACGATTTGGGGTACACAGAGCATTCCTCGAGTTGCTGTGCTGAAGTTGGTGGTCCTCTAGACTTGGGACAGTGTTCTCTGGGCATCTCTGGAGATGCCTGAAGGAAGTCGAGCCACCGGTCGTGTTGAATGGGGAACAAGGAATGGCTCTGGAGTCAATGCAGGGGAATCCGGCCTCATCTCGAGTTGATTTGGGGCACATGGAGCTGCTTTGCATTGCTGGGTGACCTCAGGGTCCGTCTAGACTGGTGACAGTGTTCTTGGGGACTGTCTCGAGATCCATTTAGCAAGTCGAAACTCCTGACTTGTTTGAATTGGATCATGGAATAGCTCTGCATGCACTGCAGGGGAATGGGGCCTCATCTCGCCTCGAGGGGGAAATCTCAGGTTTTTTCTCGAGTTTCGGCGGGGACCTTGGGTATGTTCTCGACTTACGGCGGGGATGGCCCTTCAAAACACGAGTTTCTTCCGTGACGTCAGGACTCCTGTCTAGTAACGAGGGACACGTAGCAATCTCTTCGAGGCTTGGCAGGGCAAAAGGGACGCTTCTCGAGGTGAGGCAGTGGCACCCAAGGACCCTTTCCAGTAGCCACAGGGATTTTGGGATTCCTATCAGTATTCAAGAGGAGTCAGGCATCGTCACCTTTTGAAGCAATGAACTCTGTGTGCCTCTCGAGGTGTCAGGGGGATGTGAGGTATTCCGTCAAAATGAGGCAGGGACCTAGGGCTTCCTCTAAGGTCTCCACAGGGGCTTCAGAAATCCCTTCATGTTGTCAGATCAAAGACTAGCCTGTATTCAAGCCACTGCAAGGAAATCTGGCCTCCGTTCACATTAGGGCTTCTCCCTGTGTATTCCCCTTGAGGCAGCAAACTCGGGGTCCCTCCCACATACCTATTGCTGAGAGAAGCCTCCTCCTGCGGTGCTTCTGGAAAGTTGGCATACGTCTTGAGCCTAAGCTAGGGAATCAGCTCTCATCTCGAGATGATTTGGGGTACACGGAGCATTCCTCTGGTTTGCTGTGCTGAAATGGTGCTCCTCTAGACTTGGGACAGTGTTCTCGGGGCATCTCTGGAGTTGCCTGAAGGAAGTCGAGCCACCGGTCGTGTTGAATGGGGAACGGGGAATGGCTCTGGAGTCAATGCAGGGGAATCGGGCCTCATCTCGAGTTGATTTGGGGCACATGGAGCAGCTTTACGTTGCTGGGGTGACCTCAGGGTCCGTCTAGACTGGTGACAGTGTTCTTGGGGACTGTCTCGAGATCCATTAAGCACGTCGAAGCTCCTGACTTGTTTGAATGGGTCACGGAATAGCTCTGCATGCACTGCAGGGGAATGGGGCCTCATCTCGCCTCTAGGGGGAAGTCTCATGGTTTTTCTCGAGTTGCGGCGGGGACCTGGGGTATGTTCTCGACTTACGGCGGGGATGGCCCTTCAAAACACGAGTTTCTTCCGTGACATCAGGACTCCTGTCTAGTAATGAGGGACCACTCAGCAATCTCTTCGAGGCTTGGCAGGGCAAAAGGACGCTTCTCGAGGTGAGCCAGGGCACCCAAGGACCCTTTCCAGTAGCCACAGGGATTTTGGGATTCCTATAAGTATTCAAGAGGAGTCAGGCATCGTCACCTTTTGAAGCTATGAACTCCGCGTGCCTCTCGAGGTGTCAGCGGGATGTGAGGATTCCGTCAAAATGAGGCAGGGACCTAGGGCTTTCTCTAAGGTCTCCACAGGGGATTCAGACATCCCTTCATGTTGTGAGATGAAAGACGAGCCTGTATTCAAGCCACTGCAAGGAAATCCGGCCTCCTTTCAAGTTAGGGCTTCTCGCTGTATATTCCCCTTGAGGCAGCAAACTCGGGGTCCCTCCCACATACCTATTGCTGAGAGAAGCCTCCTCCTGAGGTGCTTCTGGAAAGGTGGCATACGTCTTGAGCCTAAACCAGGGAATCAGCTCTAATCTCGAGACGATTTGGGGTACACAGAGCATTCCTCGAGTTGCTGTGCTGAAGTTGGTGGTCCTCTAGACTTGGGACAGTGTTCTCGGGGCATATCTGGAGTTGCCTGAAGGAAGTCGAGCCACGGTCGTGTTGAATTGGGGAACAAGGAATGGCTCTGGAGTCAATGCAGGGGAATCCGGCCTCATCTCGAGTTGATTTGGGGCACATGGAGCTGCTTTGCATTGCTGGGTGACCTCAGGGTCCGTCTAGACTGGTGACAGTGTTCTTGGGGACTGTCTCGAGATCCATTTAGCAAGTCGAAGCTCCTGACTTGTTTGAATTGGATCATGGAATAGCTCTGCATGCACTTGCAGGGGAATGGGGCCTCATCTCGCCTCTAGGGGAAATCTCAGGTTTTTCTCGAGTTTCGGCGGGGACCTTGGGTATGTTCTCGACTTTACGGCGGGGATGGCCCTTCAAAACACGAGTTTCTTCCGTGACGTCAGGACTCCTGTCTAGTAACGAGGGACACGTCAGCAATCTCTTCGAGGCTTGGCAGGGCAAAAGGGACGCTTCTCGAGGTGAGCCAGGGCACCCAAGGACCCTTTCCAGTAGCCACAGGGATTTTGGGATACCTATAAGTATTCAAGAGGAGTCAGGCATCGTCACCTTTTGAAGCAATGAACTCTGTGTGCCTCTCGAGGTGTCAGGGGGATGTGAGGTATTCCGTCAAAATGAGGCAGGGACCTAGGGCTTCCTCTAAGGTCTCCACAGGGGATTCAGAAATCACTTCATGTTGTCAGATCAAAGACTAGCCTGTATTCAAGCCACTGCAAGGAAATATGGCCTCCGCTCACATTAGCGCTTCTCCCTGTGTATTCCCCTTGAGGCAGCAAACTCGGGGTCCCTCCCCCATACCTATTGCTGAGAGAAGCCTCCTCCTGAGGTGCTTCTGGAAAGTTGGCATACGTCTTGAGCCTAAGCCAGGGAATCAGCTCTCATCTCGAGATGATTTTGGGTACACGGAGCATTCCTCTGGTTGCTGTGCTGAAATTGGTGCTCCTCTAGGACTTGGGACAGTGTTCTCGGGGCATCTCTGGAGTTGCCTGAAGGAAGTCGAGCCACCGGGCGTATTGAATGGGGAACGGGGAATGGCTCTGGAGTCAATGCAGGGGAATCGGGCCTCATCTCGAGTTGATTTGGGGCACATGGAGCAGCTTTGCGTTGCTGGGGTGACCTCAGGGTCCGTCTAGACTGGTGACAGTGTTCTTGGGGACTGTCTCGAGATCCATTAAGCACGTCGAAGCTACTGACTTGTTGAATGGGATCACGGAATAGCTCTGCATGCACTGCAGGGGAATGGGGCCTCATCTCGCCTCTAGGGGAAGTCTCATGGTTTTTCTCGAGTTGCGGCGGGGACCTGGGGTATGTCTCGACTTACGGCGGGGATGGCCCTTAAAAGCCGAGTTTCTTCAGTGACGTCAGGACTCCTGTCTAGTAACGAGGGACACCTCAGGAATCTCTTCGAGGCTTGGCAGGGCAAAAGGGACGCTTCTCGAAGTGAGGCAGGGCACCCAAGGAACCTTTCCAGTAGCCACAGGGATTTTGGGATTCCTATCAGTATTCAAGAGGAGTCAGGCATCGTCACCTTTTGAAGAAATGAACTCCGCATGCCTCTCGAGCTGTCAGCGGGATGTGAGGCATTCCGTCAAAATGAGGCAGGGACCTAGGGCTTTCTCTAAGGTCTTCACAGGGGATTCAGACATCCCTTCATGTTGTGAGATGAAAGACAAGCCTGTATTCAAGCTACTGCAAGGAAATCCTGCCTCCTTTCAAGTTAGGGCTTCTCGCTGTATATTCCCTTGAGGCAGCAAACTCGGAGTCCCTCCCACATACCTATTGGCTGAGAGAAGCCTCCTCCTGAGGTGCTTCTGGAAAGTTGCATACGCCTTGAGCCTAAGCCAGGGATTCAGCTCTCATCTCGAGGACGATTTGGGGTACACAGAGCATTCCTCGAATTGCTGTGCTGAAGTTGGTGTTCCTCTAGACTTGGGACAGTGTTCTCGGGGCATCTCTGGAGTTGCCTGAAGGAAACCGAGCCACCGGTCCTGTTGATTGGGGAACGGGGAATGGCTCTGGAGTCAATGCAGGGGAATCGGGCCTCATCTCGAGTTGATTTGGGGCACATGGAGCTGGTTTGCGTTGCTGGGGTGACCTCAGGGTCCCGTCTAGACTGGTGACAGTGTTCTTGGGGACTGTCTCGAGATCCATTAGCAAGTCGAAGCTCCTGACTT
>CATKSN020000319.1:0-28128 GCA_949782905.1 Rangifer tarandus platyrhynchus
AGCCAGCCGAAGTTCTTACTTCTTTTGCAGAAGGCCGTGGGCTTCTGCAGCGAAATCTCATCAAGGGCAGGCTCCCATTTTAGCACGTGTGCGGTGTGCTGAGCTTCATCGGCGACATCCGTTTTCTTCCCATGTACTGCATGACGCGGGGGCTGTATGGCACTGGGGGGCCAAATGAGGTGCGCAGTGCGAAAAATCAATGCTCTTCTCGGGCCTTCTTTTCACGTCTTGTACAGGAGTGCTATTCGCAGTGGATAGAAGAGTGTCTCCGCTCAGGCTTACGAGTAGACAAACTGTGTGCTATTGGCCACGTCGAGAGGCGAATCGGCCACGGCCAGGGTTTGGCGTTCCGTTGCCATGTCAGTATGTGACGGTGCTGGCCGGCTTACCGAACACCGTCACTCGCAAACGTTCTACTCTGGAGCGCAGAGGGGACGGGCGTCGCTCTTCTCCGTGGGCCGTGCCTGATATCGCACCTGTAAACGCTTCAGCTTAGTTGGTGATTACACGGGCTGGCCACCACTCAGAGCTCGATACCTTTAGCTTATGACTACCGCAAGACTGTGCTACGCATAGATATCCGTTCAAGGTGCCGTCAGCATTGCGCTATGTGAACCAGGAGGTTCGCAGAGCCCTCAAGGGCGATGCAGCAGCTCCGTGCAGGTTTGTTCGAGTATTCTGCTGAGACGATCACAAAGACATAGGTTCTTTATTAAGGTAGCCTGTACCTACGTACCTTCTTACGTGCTGTCAGCAGTCAAAGGCCTGGAATCGCTTGATCTGCGGCCCTGTCCAGCTTATGAGAGACACCAGTCACAACTACCCTAAGCTGGCTCAGCGCGGTGCCTGGCGGCGTTATTTCTTTCTGGTCGCAAGAGGGCCCGGAGAAGGGACGACAGACGACAGACTGTAATACATGAGGTCGTACGATAGTCCACGAAGCCCGCGGCTGACAGCCGTCGAGCCGAGCTGTGCACACACACGTGACCAGATACGTGCTAGCAGGCAGCAAGGTACGTCGCTCGGTGAGTTCTGGTGGATGTACGCCTGCCGTTTTTTGAAGTTTCCAGGTTGCAGTAAGTGAAGCTGGGATCTGCAGGCCCGGGGCGTAGTGCGTCGCGTAGTATCGCGCTGGCTCACGCAGAACGTGTAGCGTTACGCGCAATGTGCTGACGATGTTTTTCCAGGGAAGAGGCAAGTAAATACGAGTGGGCAGGGTTGCATGTGCAAGCCTGTCGAAGGGGGAGCTAGTTCGCCCACTATCCAGTCGTCGTCAGAGGACCCTTGAAAGCGATGGGAGTTAAGAGCAGGCGTCTACGGCAGTAGCAGATTGAGGCATGCACCGCCCTATGTGGTCCGTTGCGATGGCACTGGGGGTGCGAAGCAACATCCACTGCTTTTTGCGGAGGGGCTACACCAAAGGCGATGCGTGACGATACCGACGGTTGTGCATGCAGGTTCCTGTTATAAAAGGCCGTGTCCCGGTTCCCGCGCTGAACTGTCTCACTGAAGAGCTTTGCAAAAGGTGCTATGTGCGTCGTCTCCTGGTGTGCCACCGTAATAGTCTCCCTTACTTATTCGGCTGCGCGCCGTTTTTGGGTAGAGAGAGAGAGTCGGATTTTGTTTCGAGGCTTGCAGAAGTAGCCAGCACCCGCGCGCACCCGCAAGCACGCGGCGGCACGTGCGCTAGCAGTACTGATAGTGCCTGACTTCGCTTAACTTTGCTCTCGCACCTTCAGCAAGAGGTGGGCTGCTTCTTGCAACCGTACGATGGCGGTCTGCAATGCGGGCAGCGTGAAAGCGCCGCGGTCTACATAGGCGTCTCGGCAGCGCAGCGCCACAGCGCCCGCTGACTATCCGCTTCGTCCTATCTAGTGCGACAACGAAGCACATGGAGCGCCAGTAACTGTTGTCTCCTATTCGCTGACCAGAAGGAGGTGAGCTTTGGGGTCGAAAACGTAGCACTGGTAGTTTCGGAGAGTTTTCATGATGAGCCTTTGTAGCTCGTCCACCGTCCGCCAAATACGTTGCCGCTTGTTGCGCGCGTACACTTTTTTCTGTGCGCAACCATCCGCTACAGATATCAGGCTTGGGGGTGAGTCTTGTACGGCTGCACTGATGCCATGAGGCGGTGCACTTCGTTGCGGCACTGCGGCACTGCTAGCTAAACTCGGCAGGGGTCTTCGCGCAGGACACACTGTGCGGCGACTTGTTACGGGAAGGCGGTTCGTAGCCGGCAAGTCACACAAGTGCGCCGTGAATGTACGAAATACCGCTTTGCTTTCAGGGTAAAAAATTCTCCCGCTAAGTGATTATGTGCATTTTGGGGCCGGGTTGGACTCGATTTGTTTCGCGCTTCGTTCCCTCAGGATAAAGTACGAATACAGTGCTCCTTCAGCTGTTGGGGACGCCCGCGTGGTAGAGTCAATCTTGCTGGTTGCGCGTATGGCGTCTTCCAAGCAAGCCAGCGAACGTTGTCGGAACTACCTTATGTTCAAGCCGCTTCATCAGCATGATGAGCATCGTGCAGAAGCCGCCCGCGCACTGTGGACGCCCATGCACACAACGAGCTGTGCGTACGTGGACGCAGGGATTTTGCGCTTCTTAGGTAAAGCCACGAGCCCGGAGCCGGGTCTGACCGCGTCTTGACACGTTGAAAGATGTACACGTCCGTTTTTCAGACCAGCGAAGGATACAGTACCTTGCAGGGCGGGACCGACGACGGCTGTTGTCGTGCACAAATGGCACTCGACCGCGGCATTCCTCGGACACGTGGGGGGCACAGCGTGGTAGAAGGTGCTTCGTCAAGGCTGCATTACCCACCTCTCCCGCGTGCTGCCAGATTAGCGTAAGCGTACCTCATTCGGTCACCGGAAGGTCAGTGGCTGTCTGCGGCCGGCGACGGCGCAGTAGGCTTCATTGCTACGAGTTGCACACCAAAGGAGCCGGAACCTGAAACGTCCTGTTAAACCTTTGAAAAGAATGATGGAAGGCTTTCGAAACCACAGGGCGAACTCCGTCTATGTGTTGCTTGATGCCGGGCTCTGGAGCACCGCTGTTAGACACCCTCTTCCACGTCTTGTGGTGTGGGAACCCCCCTCTCTTAAGCCTGAACGATTATGTTACCCACCGTACCCGTAGGGCACAGGGAGTGCGGAAACGCCACATCTGCCGCAAGCGTTTGTTTCGCGGCTTCTCGGAGCAGTCCTCAGTTAGCGCGGAGCGGGTGCATCATTTTGCTGAGGTAGTCTTAGTTCATGTGGACGTCTGCTGTGCGGTAGAGTTCATGATTCCTCACTGCCTTTTGCCGAGGGCGCGCCACCGTTTCTCCCCTTCACTACTCAGAAACGGGTACGGCCGACCTGAGAAACACACCGGGGTAAATTTCGCTAAACAGGCGACAACGACTCCTGCACCAGCTGGTGCCAGTCCACCGTATCTTATGCCCACGTAGCTTACTGGAGGCGACTGTGCCGATCTCTCATCAACGCAAGCTGTGCGGGTTGCTCTGCTGCCACAGCGCCGCAGGCTGCTATAGTCAAAGAGTGTTCTGTGCGTGTGTTCCTGTGCATCTGCTGCAGCTAAACGTTTTGGACGTAAGCCCTTCCAGCGACTTGCTACTGTTTGCGGGATGACGTCCGCGCGATCCCTCGTTACCAGACGCATCAAGACATTCAGGCTCGGCGGTGGAACACAATCTACGGTCTGTCCACTGCTTGACGCAGGACACGGTGAGCGACAGGGCTGCCTAGATGGTTTCTAAGACGGCAAAAGCTGTTCGCATGCTGCGGAAGCCTATCGTGGCGCTCCACAACACCAAAACGGGGCAGGTACCGCTTGTCGCCCGCACTCCGTACGCCGCGCTGGCGCGGCTACACCCGCCATGTACTAGGTGTGCCAGCTGTAGAAGGGACGCGTACGACGCACGCCGCTAGCCAGCACTTGTTCGTCCTTTATCGCCTTGGGGAGGAACGCCGAGGAGCATCAACATTACACCTGCGCGCAACGTGGAAACAGCCACTGGGAGGCAGAGACAGGTGTAGGGCGGCGCGATCACAAGAGCACGCGCCTGCTTGCCGGTCAACGCTTTACGTCGTGGACGTTCAAATATACGGTATCGTAGGGAGCGCTGCTAGGGAGAGCGGTGAGAAAATGTGGTGGCCGTGAGACTACTGTCGTAAAATTCGACGTCGAGTGGTCGCGTGGAAGCGATTCGTGGCGATGACAGGGCGGAAGTCTGGCAGACATCGCAGACATCGCTACTTCCCCGGATATTGGCAGTTCATAAGGTGACTTAGGAACGGGTCGTTTGGAATTTGCTCAACATTCAGCTGCGCGTAAGGCTACATTAGTACATAGACACCCGCTGAAGGTGCACCGGGCTGCGTGGCAGAGTGCGTCCCCCGTTAGCGCCGGAATATCCATATGTTCAGAGGCACGCACGTTCAACAAGAAAAAACGTGTGTGATCTTGCAGATTTCCACCTGAAAGTGTGGATGCATGCGGCTGCGTGACGTTTCTCACGCAGCATATAGACTTTCGTGTGCTATGTCTGTCACACTGGCCGCTGTGTGTGCACTCTCTCCCGTCATACGAATACCAGAAACTGACCTCTGCCCTGGCAGGTGCGCCGCAGCTCTCGCGCGTTACGCGGGATGCCGTGGCTCCCGTGATCTGCGCTGACGGTGAGCCTGTATATGGAAAAGCGCAGGGTGACGCTGTCGGCTTCAGTAGGCAAGGTTTTGCTCCCCCCGGATGCACCCGAGCGCCGTCTCTCTTCGCCTTGGTCTCTTGCGGCAGCATGTGTGCCCCGGGCTGATTTTCACGACCGGAGCGCACGGGTGACTTCTGTGCCGAGGTGCGCTGGCGTTCGTCAGAGGCCGAACGGGGCTGAAGTGCAAAGTAGGCAGGAGAGTCAGCCACATGGCGAATATTATCGGGAAGCACGGTAATCAAGCGTCCCTTGGAGGGCTGCTTGCGCATCTGGGAGAGCCTAATGCTCGGTGCGCAGCTGTTGCCAGCACGGGTGCGCGGATGTGAACCATCAGAGAGTATACGACTGCTGCTCGTGCGTGGCACTTAGACACGGGTATCTCTCCAAGAACACGCCTCATCTGAGCTGTTAGCAGGGCTGCGTCGGGTTGGTCTGCATCCGGCGATTTCCCATGCGGCGTTCTCCCCGACAATGCCTCACTACTGGTGCTGCCGCTGCTCATCATACAGCCGAGTAACATACAAGCAAACTTTTCGATGTGGCTGTAACTGCAGTTACGATGTCTTGCGAATCTCTGTATGTGGTCGGTGTCCCGCGGGGTCCCACGTGTTGCAAGGGTCGCATGCTCTGAGCAGACTAGACGCTACGCCATATGAGGGGGCAGGTTACAGCGTTGCCCTAGCTGATGAGACCGCCCTCGCATCGCGCGTGGGCGTCTATGGAGCCGCCGTTTAGAGCTCTGGGCACTTGGACTCCGTTGCGGGGAGGAGGGATCCAGAATTGTGGACTGAGTGTAAGTGCTGCATCCCTACGTGACGGTTAGCGCAGTAGCCTCCCCCCGACTCGTCGTACCGTTTTAAAGCGCCCCAAGGAGGATATCCTGTCTGCAGCGCACGCCACGCTCTGGCGTCAGCGTCGAGGGGGAGGGGGACAGGAAACGCGTGACAGGCGGGCCTCCAGCTCCGCCTCTCCATATTCGGCGCTGCCGCCGAGTAGCGCTGGACATTCGCAAGCGAGATCACAGCCGAGAGAGCCTGGGGTTTGCCAGTGTTGGCCAGCTGCGGCGGATCTCGTTTTTATACAATTATGCATATGCTTTTCTCAAACAACGCGGGGTGAAGGGTAGACTCGACGGCTGCGAGCACTGAGCTCAGGTTCACCTCATGTATTTTTCTTTGGACGCCGCACTTGTCGGCAAGCACTGGAAAAAGTCAATCTGAGGATACCTCCAAAGCGCTCGCCTTTTCTTCGAAAAACCTAGGAGGTAGGCGCTGTAACCCAAATAGCGTGTTGCTCCCGTGCGTTGGTGGAGGTTTTCGCTTTGGCGTGCACAGTGTCGAGAGAATGGGTCCGTTAGCCCGTCCGTTGCATTTTGAACAACCAGCGGGTAGGTCGATAGGGGCGGCGACATCACGCAGCTGGTGCAGCAGCGACAAATGCAGAGGCAGCGCGAGCAGCTGTTTTCGCATAATCAGTAGTGGTTCACAAGGATCAGAAGTACCAGGATTACACTCATGAGACTCTTGTCTTGGCCGCGGTGAAATCGTAGGTGACGTTCACGCAGGCGCGACTAGGCGTAGCGCAAGATGCAGATTGTGGTGGAGGGAAAGGGGATACCGCTTCGAGTATATCGGCTGTATACGGCTCCGAAAACACTGGCGTAAGCCGTGTAGACGCTTAGGATGCGGAGGGCTCTAGTGTGATGCTGCTACACTAATACCCCGTGTTTTCAGAGGATGTGACCAGTGGGATATGTCTGGTTTCGGCGCAATGAGCGGGCGTGCGTATGTGTAGCGGCTGCTCAACCTCGGTAAGTCGTCTGAAACGAGAGACTCGCGCAGTCCAACCGACCGCACAAGGTTGCTGTGGTTAATCCCACCCACCGTGTGCCTCGTTGCAGTCTCGTAAGGGTTCTCGTAGACCGAACGCTATATCCCTGCTGCAGAACGCGTAGCGGCTGCACATTTGTTTGTGTGGATACGGGCCTAGGCGTGATTTGCGGCCTGCCGCCACATGGCTCACATGTGGCCATCAGTCATCGTGCTTGCCGTACCATTGCATTAAAGGGTGCCAATTTAACGTCGCCGCGTTGCGATTGTCGTTCAGCACATGTGATGTTGCCGTCACTGCGGACGTTTGCCTTTTTGGAGAAGGCACATCAGTCGTCCGTTCTCGCGGGCCTCCGGCTGAAGCTGTGAACAGCGTAGGCCTGCTGGTCCTTCGCGGTCGCGGACGACCTCACACGAAGTCGGGATTAGCGCACTTTTGAAGCCCGTGCGGGACGGTCCGAACGTACTGTGCGGGATTCTGTTATCTGCCGTCTACGTGCCGCTGTCAAACAAACAGCGGTGTCATTCAGCCCCCGCAGCGGAAGAGGGTTGCGTAAGCTGTCGGGCGGCGGCGCGCGGGTGTGCGCTAGGAAACGCTGTTGTCTTTGTGAGGTCGTGTAAGCGTGGTCAGGTGTTTGTCCCCTAGGAACGATCAGCATCGCGCGGCCCCAGCAAATACGGCCTAGTGGACGCCTGCTGTCGAAGGCACACGACTCGAGGGTTCACGATATTCACGGCAGAAAACAGTCGGAGCAGAACACTACGCGGCACCTTGTAAAAGCAGCTCACGAACACGTCGGAGTGTTCACGGTTAAGCCGAAGCTCCTCTGATTCTGCGGACGCACGGCGAGGCCGATGTATCTGAGTCGACCGGACATATCGCATGGACGCGCGTCCGTGTACCAACCGCGCATGTCTCCCTAGAAGAGGCCTCCCATCCTACGAGCGTGCTATGCGGAGAGGCAGACCAGACCGCCAGTGTCTGCGAGAGCTGCGCTAGACGCACAGATTCGCTGCGCAGCGCGGTTGACGTCTTGAGAGTTTCTTACGGGACTGTCTAAAGACTCGCTACACATATCCTGAGACACCATTCCCGCAATTAGAATGTGTCACTCGAGAAACCAACGTGGCAGAGTATGAGCACGCTGTCACTGGAAAACGCATCTGGGAGCTGGTCGGCGATGGCGGACTCTCAGAGTCACACGATTACGGTAAGTGCACAGGTCCGCAGTAGCCATCCGTCTGCTGCTGCTGACGCCGTTATGAGTTGACGTGGCTCTGAATCTCTTTGCAGTGCTAGTACTGTTTGCTCGTCTGTAACGGGATCTGTTGCCCTACATAGTTTGCGGCTTACGCATCTATCGAGCACAAGGGTGTCTCACGCGAAAGAACTGCAACGGACAATTGTAATGGCCGCCGTGAGAGGCCGTGGACACACCGTGCTCTGCCCCGCGGTCTTGCGGTGTTTGAAGAGCAGCGATGGTTGCGTGTGGCGTAGACCCTCCTCTGCAAGCAGTCCTCCGCAGCAATAAAGCAGACAGGTAGACGCAAAGACGGCTGGGGCCCTCCCTGTGAGTACGGCGGCCCACCGGATGAGCGTCGGTTATAAAATGCGCCGCACACGGCACTGTTTAACGCTCAAGGTGTAGCCAGGTGCAGCCAAGAATTCACATACGCGATTTGTCTCAAGATGCAGGCCGCAGACTGCCGCACGGCGCGCGGCAGACGGGAAATATGCGCAGGCGACAAACCGTACGGCCGTCACAGTGTGCTTTGGCGTCTACAACGGCCTAACATAACGTGCGTGTGGCGCCCTTTGTATTCCCGCCGGGATGCAGTTGTCTGAGGACGGCGGTGTGACGCGGGTAGCCAGCGCTGCTGTGGTACTCAGCTTGTGTCTCCGAAAGCCACTGTAGTGACTGCGGAATAAGTAACGAAGCGTGGCGTACGCCACCCACAGCGCGAGCGAGGGACGTAGGCACAAGATGTTTTGCACAAAGGCGTGGGAACTGCGGGAGGAGCGTTGTGACTTGTAGATCCCTAGGCCGGAGATGGAGCTCGTGCACAATAGGCAGACGGGATAAGGAGAGACATAAAAGCTCCTGAAAACCCGTCTGAAAGTGCTTAGCGTGGCGACTCCGGAGATCGGGCTTTCGCGACGGCGACTGTGGAAGCACCCGAACACCGGTGGGCAAAGTGTTAAAGAACATCGCCTCTATGCTTCTGCAGGCGCCTTGCGGCTGGGCTGCGATAAGCGAGCATCCTCCCTCGAGACGCTGCAAGCGACAACAGTAAGCCACATGCATGCCCGTAGGCCTGTGCCGCCGTTCACCCCGCGTGCGGGTCGCGGAGTGCCTTGCGCGTTTCTGGCTGCGGACGGCGCCGAAGAGCGTTTTGTGTAAGAGACCGCCATGTTTTCTGATCCACGTGTGAGAACAGTTCTGCACAACGCGGTGGCGTACGCTGGAGCGGGTCCGCTCGCAGCAATCGACAATACACGCTCATAGTCGTGAGGACACATCTTGCGGAGCAGTCTCTTGTGATGCGGCTAGTATTGCTCGGGCTGACGATTACGTGCGCGAACAGCTAACCGAAGCGGAGCGGAAGCAAGTGGCAACAGCCCTGCTAGGGCAGAGGATTCCAGTCGATGGGGCAAGTACTGCGCTACCGGGCGGTCCTGCCGCCGGGGCTGCAGGAGCACAGCAAGCGAAGGAGGACCGCTGCACAATGGGGTGTAAGGAAGTGAGAAACAAAAGAGCCCTGCATCACATGATTTTTTGAAGGGTGCGACAGGCGGCCTCCTGTTAGGGCGAACGCGTGTAGGCCTGTGCGCTTCCATGCGCGTGGATGTGAAGACCTAGTACGTCGTCGGCGCAGGAGCTAGCCGTAGTACAGTGAGAACACTTTGATGCTCTTTACGCTGCTGCTGTCGAATATGCACTGAAACAACGAAGAGCGTGGTTTGCCTGCAACCAGCGGCATCGAAGACGCTTTTGTGCCGTCTAGTGGGTACGTGTGTTATGCGTGGCGTATCGGCGTGATCTTGGTAACTTCTGGGTTCGCAGTGTCGGTATACGGAGACGGCGACGCGAAGTGTCTCAGGTAGGCGGGAGCTGTCGTCGCTCTACCGATAACCAGAAGGGATCTGGCGTTGTGCGTGGTCGTTGTGTAATTTTAGACTCTTATGCAAACTGCGTATGCAGGCGACAGGTCTCAGCTATGTTGCGGATGCTTGTAGGCCCTGTGCTTGCGATTGTCGACAAGTCAGGGAGTGCGACGGCATGGCGCACACGACCGCGTAGTGTGTATCGTGGTGGATGCTGCCAGGTAGGAGCGTTTTTCGGAAGGCGGGCGCACAGTATGCGGCAGTGTCAGCAAGGGGGCAGCTGACGGGCTGATGGCACGCATTTGCCTGCTGAATTATCTGAGACCCTCTTGGGTGCGCTTCGAACTTGTCGTGCCCGATTGTATCGAAGCGGCGTCCGACGCCTTGCAATCTTCGGATTACAATGCGAGGAACAGCGCGGCGCGGGTGTGTACGCGCGTCGCGTGTAGTGTCCGTCTTCTGAATAGGAGGGGACTCCCGGCTTGGGCAGGGAGGCCGGCACAGGCGCGCAGACCCGCGGCGTGCGTGAGACCAGGAGAGACCTAGATCAGAGCGGCGTAACCCACACATCTGTTTTGTCTCTGGAAGATGAATGTGGAGCAGAAGCCGACAGGCTCGGCTTTGTAGATCACACGGAGACCTCCGACAGTTGTAGCGGCTGGGAGCCGCTGGTGTGCGCGGGCGTGTACAGATGTGTGTTCATCAAGAAACAGAGCTGCCTGATGCTGTATTCTTTGGCAGAGTGGGTCTCGGGAGGCACGAGCGCTAAGCGGCTAGGTTGTAGAGTAACCATCAGGGCTCCCTGTCGTGCGGGGCTGCACGTTCCGAAAGGCTAGTTGACGGCTTAGAGGACGCTGACTGGAAAATCAGCGGTCGGCGCGCTTCGCAGCTCCGCATGACTGAGAAGCCTGCAAGTCTCCATTTCCGGCGCCAACAGAGCCGGCCACCTGAATGCAGAGGCCAGTCTTGTACTCTCGCTGTCTAGGCAGGTCTACACACGTGTATATATACACAAAAGCCGTACCAAAAGCATGTAATGGATATTCTAAGCACTTAATTGGCTAAACAGAGTCTACGGTAGTACTCCTTTCATACTAACTGCGGCGGTGGCGCTGTGCTTGATGATTGTAGCCTTGTGGGAACGGCGGACCGTCGGCGCCGCTAACCGTGTCCTCGCCAGACTCATGCGGGTGTGGTATGCGGAGGCCGCTTGCACCCCTGTCGCACACGTCTGATAAGGAGGTGAGAAGGCTGTAGTTTAGTAAGGGACAACTTAATAATCGTGCGTGGCCGCTGCCTACTACATCAGCCATTTGACGTGAATGCGCAGATATGTGGGTGGATGTGAAAGCAGGGTGTAGTGTGCGCCTCTGAGTGAGGGTGCTGGTATGAGAAAAGCTACTGTCACACACACACTCATGCTGACGATACTGAGCATGCAGCAATTCCGATGAGGAGACAGGAACGCCTCGAAACAGCGGCCTCACAGACGTGTAAGAGCTTGGTGTGTTTTGCGTAGCACGTCGATCAGCGCCTGCCGAGGCTGAAGGGTGCTCAGGCGGCTGGAAGAGACGGAGAGGCGAGCTGACTCAGGTAGGTAAGAGCTGCGGTAGTACTTCGAGTTTCCACAGAGGCCGTGGGTCCAACTTACAGCAGAAGTACATGTATACGTAGCGGCGGTAGTCTGCGTATGCGGAGCGCGTGTAGCTGGCTACACCCCGACGCCATGTGCGGAATCTGAGCCTGAGGATGTCCAGAATCCAGGCATCTGGATTTGACAGGACGCGCGCGTGAATGATGTGTGTCACGGAGGCGCTGCGCAGAAAGGGCGTAACATTCAGGGGGGGCGCACAATCTGCAGCGTTGTCGATACTAAGGCAGCTCATTCCTTTGCGCCATGGAGGCCGCGCGCGGTATAAGCAAGAGAAACGTGACATGCGCTTCGACCTCCGCAGAGCACGTTGGTGTTATCACGGCGTGTGAGGGCATAATATCTGGCAACGATGGCGTGCGGTGCAGCAGCGAGCAGGCCGGTACTAGTCCACGGGAAACTGCCTGCCTGTTGACTGGAGGAGTTCTGCTTTCTTTCAATCCGACCGACCGGCTGAAGCTGTCTGTCCAGATGTGCGTGACGTGGCTACTACAGCTGTTACACGTTGATTAGGGCAGAAGTACTTGATAGCGCATCCCACTTCCTGAAGCTGAGGATGGTGCGACGCCCACACGCGCGCAGGCGTGGACCCTGTGCCCAGGACGCGGCTATGCTGTACGGCCAGGGATGAGGGTGTGATGCTTGTATTCTCGGGTGCTCACGGGAGTGCGTCGGCCGCAGGGCAGAAACGCTGGACGCAGTGTCTTCCTACATGGAAGCACGAGAAGATAGAAATGCTTATACGCCGGACTGTCGGTAATTGCGGGGGCTCAGTACTAGGCGGCCCTCAGAACTCCACTGTCAAGCTGAGCATTTGGCGAGGTGTTGCGTATGGTGTCTGGCGGAGGACACACCGTTGGACGCTATGATTTTGAGGCTTCGCTTCCGACGCCCTACTTGGGGCGCAAACAAAGGCGGTCCTTTCTCCGTGAGACTGCGTCACCTCGGGCGTTTACGAAGCGGTTGGTCCGCACAAACACTGTCTAAGGACATTCGCCAAGGCCTGGTGTTAATAACGCCGGGACACAATTCGCGGTTGTGCCCTTGTCTATCAACGCAGTCTTACGCGACACGGTATACACATGCGGTTTGCCCGTTCTTTCAGCAAATTCATTGTACATGAATTTAACGTCTCCTTTCAATGCCGTGGTTGTCTCGAGCAACGGCGTTGAATTTGAACGGGCAGGACCGGAAATCAGCATAATGCGCGCTGAGGAAAGCGGCGTGAACCAGGGATGCAACCGCTGAGATCTGATGCAGCACATCCTTAACTCGACTATCCTGAGCTCCTCACGCTTGCGGCGTGTCACTGCACAGCTGTACACGTACGCACCAGGAGGTAAGAGAGGTTTACTGTAATACCTTAAGAGATGTTGTGATAACCGAGGGCGCACTGTTCTATTGGCAAAGGGATTCGGGTGTGCCTGCGCCTGGTGTCGGAGGCACCCTATGTCGGGGGTGTACGAGCAAGCCGTAACACGATGGTAAAGCCAGGAATTTTCTGTAGTTGTGGAGTTTACACTGAATACAGAAACGGAGAGTCTGGGCGGACATTCTCCCGGCACCTAGATGCGAAGTGGGTGTTGCCTAGCGTCTGGATGAGGTGCCGGTGAGGCTGAGGCACTGCGTCCGATGCTGGATCATGGCGAAGGAACGGCGGTTTACTTCGCTGAGGAAGTAGTGATTTACCACACGCTGCTTCGTCCAGGCGGTTAATGAGTCTTGTTGTTTTCATACCCGTGCTCCCGGCGGCGGTCGGTTACGAATAGCCCGTGCTGCTAAGCGCGCGTCGTAGACAGGTGGCGGCCTGCGGGCGCGGCCCTCAAGGTGGAGGGACGTGCGAAAGGTCAGGGGTGTACGGCTATGCAGTCGACAGCATGGAAGGCGCTGCATAGAAAGAAGGGTCCGTAGAGAGATGCGGACCACCTCCAGCCATGTGGACGCTGAGGCAGCCCACGGTACTACGCTACATTATTCTCAGACCCGCGCCTAGTGTGCGTTGATCTTTATGAAGCTCACTAGCGGAGTAGCCGTCTGACGGTCAGGTACCTGAGAATGTCCACACGGGCAGTATCACCCCGCGGATGTGCAGTGCTGTAACGTGTGTTGATCTCTGGATTAAAAGAAGCGTTTCAAACATTTTTGCCTTGGTATGCCTATCTACGCAGTCTGTTTCCACCCGCGTGATTAGGCTAGAATGGTCACCTAAGACAGGGCTGGCTCATCCGTAGTGGAGATGTGTCTTGGACGGACGCGGGAAGTGCAGTCGTCAGAAGCGAGCAAGCCTAGGTTGTATAGCAGCCGCGCGGACATGCAAAAATGCTTAGAGCTGAGCCTTCGGCACCCGTGCGCTCGGCTGCGCATGGATGTGTGGTTGAAGCAGAGGACAGCGGCAAGCTGCTTCTTCTCGCGGAGGAGCTCTGCGATAGAGACGAGCGAGCGCATGTCGGGCGCTCCATAGTAACCGGAGGTTAGCACTTGTCAATTCACGCGCTCCCCGTGACGACGTCAGTGTCTGGGATGTCTCGTGCACGGGAACATGCGGGTGACATACTGGCGGGCGCTCCTACATTGGAGAGTGGTCTATGACTTTCTAGTTGCGTCGCACATCCAGGTGGTCGCGCCCGTGCTTCAGCGAGTGCACTTCGCGTCTGACTGGGGCGGTTTCGCACTCTCCCTGTCTATGAGCGTTTGCGGAAAATCCGCAACCGACTCTGAATGTGGTAGACGCTGCCTGCATGGTGCTAAATGCATGCCGCATTGTTCTTGAGTGGCAGTACCGCCAGATTTGACTTCTCCTACATTTTTCCTGAGTGTTTCCAACACGACATTGCGTCCGGCAGAGTAAGGTCGATAATTGCGGGATGGCTGCCGCTGCGCCCGACCTTAAAAGGCGGACGGCTCATGCAGCAGACTCCTGCGTCGACTGCGCTGATTCTGTGCTCGCGGAGAGCGTCCGCGCGCGTGTACTTCTGTGTCATTAGGAAGTGAGAGAAACTGCAGCTTATTGGAGGGTGGTGTAATTAGTGGTCGATACGGGCAACCTGCTGCAGTGGCAGTTGCTTCATATGTGCAGGCATGCACGCGCGTCCTGTTGAAAGCCCAGGGTATCGAATGTGGCCGGATATACTGTACTAAAATGGAAGCCGCCCCATCGATGGGCATGCCGCTGCTGCGGGTATATACTGGGTGCGGGGGGGGAGCGTGGGACATCCACGAGCGCGGAGGACCACAGACGCTTGTCTGACAAGCAGCTGTTGCTAACTGCATCCGTGGTCGCCCCCGCGGGATCTCTTCCGGCGTAGGTGCACGGTGGTGCCTAATGGTGAACGCGCTGCGGGTTCATTGAGCCAGTCGACCGCCGCGGCAGTGTTCTCAGTATACAGACAGCTCACGGATCATATTTGTGGCAGTTGTACATACGTGCGCGGGGGTGGCAGTCTGCGTAGGCGAAGCGAATGTCGGTGCCGGTGCCCTGCAGATAGGTACAGGTCCTGATGTTGCGGAGGCTGATTTGCGAGGTATGCGCGACTACGGGAGGCCGTATGGGTACGAAATGTGCTTCATAAGAGACGCCGGGTACGGCTTACGCGCCTGAGAGCGCGGATGTTGTGTGCAGCGGTGTGAGCACTGAGGGCAGCCGGCCGTGGCTGCGGCATAGTGTCCCCTTGCTTCCTAGTTGAAGGGCAAGCGGCGTGTGTTTCTATCACTGCACAGCACAGTGGAGCTAGCACGCCGCTATAGCGTCTCATATGCGGAGACGGCGGTGGGGGAATAGCATAGCGCAGTCGGGAGCGTTTGCCGCGCGCCCTATCCGACTCTCGGATACAACGTTTTGAAACCCCGTGCGCGAGAATCCCCATACCAGCGCATGGTGCCAGCATACACATGATGCGGCGAGGGATGCTGCCTCGCGTTCGTCAGGGCAGGGCCAGCTGATGAGTTCGTGTTTTTGGTGACGACGGGGGTGCACCTCTCGGAAACGGGCAGGCGCTGGCGTTGGCGCAAGCGCGCTAGTCCGCAGTAAGGCTGGGTGCTGGTACTGGTGCTAGCGGGTGCACAGTGTATGTCAGCCCCGGGACAGGATATTGAGGTGTTGGTCCCTACGTGTATGTTTTTGTTGAGAGACAAAACTGTGGTCTTCCCCGTGATAATTGTGGGGGGCGCTGGCCCAGTAGTACGATCCCGCGCTGGGTGGAGTATATGTACGCATGCATATACATATATATATATATATATATATATATATATATATATATATGCAAGGTATGCCTTGAAGGCACTACCTGTCGGGCATTCATCTCTTAAGCCGAAGCGCGGGAGACGGCGTCTACTCATTCACAGTCGCATGGCTCCCGTGATGCTGAACATTGCCTTGGCTTGTGTACGCCCGTGCTATGTCGAAAATGAGGGTGGTCACTTTCGCGATCAGCAGTCGCGCTCCCCGCAGCGGGTGCACGTGAATTCCTCGTGCTTGCCGACGTTGCGGAGGGACTAGGATGCGCTGGTGGAACTGTTGGTAAGAGAGTGCACGCGCGAGGCGGGCGGAGAACCAGCACGTTCGCAGCTGCTTCGCTGGCGGGTGCCCCGTATGGGTAGTCGATACTCTCGCTGAATGAAGCCTCCCATACGTTGTTGGACGGAATGTGCGCAGCTGGACTTCGCGAGCTGCTCCGCAGACGTAGACGTCGATGAATACGGTGAGCGACAGCAAATCCAAGCGGCGAGCCCCCGATCTGCTCGTCTGTGTTGACAGGTGATGGTGCTGCTGCGTTTACTGCGTGACGGTGCACCATTGCAGGCCTCTCGTACACGAGATGATGAGTGCGAAAACGTGAAGAGGGCGTGCGCAGAGTGACAGCTTGTTGAGTAGTTCACGCCATCGCAAGTTACCTTGCAGCAAATGGCGAGGGCGAGGACCCGGACATTCGACGATCCCAGCAGCCGCAACCAGCTCTGAGAGCGGCAAGGACCGACAACGCCCTCGCGTCTGTGACATGCTTTCCGCTCCTGCAGCCACGACGGGGAGATCGGAGCGCCGTGTCGCGTAACGTAGCGAAGGCACCTGGGTGCGAGCGCGACCCCACCGCATCGCACCTCAGTGAATCAGTGGGTCGTGTCCTGCTGTGCGTGATGTCGTTCACGCTACAGGATGTAAGAAAGCAGTCCATATTAGAGCTGAATGCGCTTTTGGACATTTGGTCGGTCTGAAATATAAGGCCACCCGCTTTGATGACGGGCGAAGCTGCGTTGGATTTGCGCTCAAATTCATTCGCGATGTATCTGGTCCGCCATACGGCGGGGCGGCTGCTCCAATAGACGATATCTGAGAGATTGCAGCACATTCCGTCGGTGCAGCCTGCTGTCCGTACACTGTTCTCCAAGCTCTGCCTGGTGCTCGACAGTCTAACAGAACGCCCGGTTGCAAAGTGAACTGCGGGAGGCCTCGGTAAGTAGGGAATTTTGAAGCCGTCGCCGGATAGCGGACATCGTGTTTTGTGCGGCGGCAGCAAAGCGGGCAACATCCTGGGGTGCGCTGCGCCTCTGTAGTGGAAACGGGGTTGATGCTGCTCCTCGGCAGGAGTTCTCTTGGGAGTAGAGGCCCTTATGGCTCAGGTGACGCGTGCACGGACCGGGAGCCAGTTTCTCGACGCATTTGCTCGGGGCGCGCCCGAGGGATCGCCAGTCGGAACTATGTTTCTGCCTTTCGGACGCTAGAACACAGCACCGTGTGGACCGGCTGTTTTCATATTTTATTCTTCGAAAGCTACGCTAGGCACTCTAATTTGCTGGCGAGAGGCAGGTCGGAAAAGACTACCACGTGTGTTCTATCTGTGTGCACTCAGGTGACGCGCGAGGTGCTTGTTGCCGCACACAGCTGCGTTAGCTCTATATGATCCCTAATTTGTGTAGTGCATTGCAGCTGGTGAAACCTGTCGATTGACCGTGTGAACACTAACACAGAGCCGACGAATCCATGGTCTACATGGGTCTGCAGAGCTATGGAAGCGCTCGCGTTCACTGCAGGCGGTTGAGTACTTCGTTGTTTGACTTGCGCAGCCCGTGCAGAGGCGACGTCTGCGGAGTTCTAATTATACGGTCTGACACACATATGTACACATGCCATTACTTGCGGGAAAGTTGTTGTACTGCTTTAAACGGGGCTTTTGACTGAAGCAGCTACTATGCAATTCCGCCGGGGCGCCAGACTCTGCCGTCCCTCGTTAAGGGGTGGCGCGAGCAGGCTGCGTCTCAGGAATGCTGCGAGGTGGACCGACCCGTCCACGAAAAAGGTACCGCACCAAACAAAGCAGGTTCTTTTCTTGTCTTCTGCTTCGCGAGCTCCTGCTGTGTTGTCGTAGATAGAAACAGTGATGGTACCGCAAACAGTAAAAATGCGACCTGTGCCGACCTCAGCTCGTAAGCCGCGGCCCGAAGCAACAAAGGACTTGCTGCACGTGTGTCTGCTGGTGTACGTTAGTCGAACGAAGGCGAAATGATTCACGCCGCGTTCTGAGCATTCGTGCTATTTTGCCTGTGCAAGCGTGTAAGACTCTATGCACATAAAAACCTCTCAAAGATGCTTTGTCGACCGTGCCGTGACGTCGTCCGACCCATACATGCGACGCGGGGCGGATGTGGGTGGAAACGGTACCGGCGTGCTGTGACACGCAAAGCCTGGGGCCGCTATCGGGGGCTTGGTAGCCCGTGCGCCAGTGTTGAGACGCAAGACCCCACCCGTTTGAGTAGCCGGATCGGGTGGACGCGAGCCTGGAGAGCCCTTGTTTTCGAGGCAAGCAGCCGCGAGTGTTCACACAGAAAAGCGACATTCGTGAAGGCTGCTGCGAGGCGTGCGCGTATCCTCCCGCGGGTCTACAGTCCTGAAAAAATGTCGTCTGACAGCGTGGACGTCTGATGGTTTCTGTTCGTTTTTGTTTGCGGGGCCTCCTAGTCAGGAGGACCTGGTTCTCGAAGGGCGTTTCAGCGATGCAGCCGAGTTTGTTCGCAGGTCTGTTTAGGATTGAGTCCTGACTCCTTGCCCTCGCCTGAGCCCTCAGCGAACTGCGAGCGCGTCCAGGCAAGAGGCAGCAAGCTGTGACAGTGGGGCTTTAGTCGGAACAAGCGGGCTTTCAAAGCAAGCCTGGTGAATCTGGGAAAACAGCAAGAAAGCTCGCACGACGGCCCTGACGGCCTATACTGTCGCTAGGTGTAGCTTGGTGAGGGTTCGCAGCGACCTACTGGTGGAATGAATGCACGCTCAGTCTTCGAGACCCAATTTCTCTCGCAAGGCTTGAACCCTTAGCGCGTAAGGACAGTTGCAGGTCTGGAATAGCGCACTTTTCGGATTGATTTGCTAGCTATTGGACAAGGCTCCTTCAAAAACTCGACAGTGGACCGGATTCAAGCCACACTCGGATGCCTACATCCGTTGCCGTTCGACTGCGCGACGTGCCTGTGTGATTCTTCTACCAGCAGAAAACGTGTTCCGCTGCAGACCATAACACTGCCTGATCTGGAGAATGCTTTAAAGTTTCTTCGAGGCGAAATAGCTCCTGCGGCCGTCAGGGTCACGGACTAAGAAGCCCTTCACCGCGCCGCCTGCGGGGACACCGCGAGCGCTTGCGCACGGTAAGAGGTTTCCGGACGCGGCAGGGACGCAGGCCTCTTCCAATAGTCGCAGCAAAACCCCGAACGTGCCTGGCTACGCACCACCTTGTGTGCTGCTGCACACGCAGTTTCGAATGCCCCCGTAAAGCTTGCACAGCTAGCGCGCAATGAAGGTCGCCAGTCTGCTATCTTACGACCGTCTACACGTCGTTCCTGCACTTCAGAGCTCGAAAATGCTACTGGACAGAATGCACTCGAATTCTGCCCCGTGCGCCCCACACAGTTGATCAAGAGGCTCGCTGTGCGGAGAGCCGCACAGTTGACGATAGCACTGTCCGGTACCCTGCACAGAATGAAAGATAAGCGTTTGTTGAGAGTGCAGTCTATTGAAATGCCGACGTCCTTTTCTACATCAGGCGCCGGCGCCTCCGTGACTGATCTGCCCTTAGTAGGTCTCTGCCTTTACTTACAGCGAAGTACGAAAACGCTAGTCCGAACATTGCAGAATCATCCTGTCTAAACGGACATACGGCGCTGTGCCGATTCTCTAAAGGCGCTGCATTGTACTCGCTAGTTTGGCGGCCTCGCCGCACTGAGCTCAAATGCGTTTGCGGGGCGTGGATTACGCTCTTTCTCCTACATTTCAGACGAGTGCGGTTGTGTTCAGAGCGGGCGCGCGCTGGCGCGAAAAGCGGCCGGGTTCGCGGGTCGTGCCGCACAGCCGTGAGAGGCAAAGGGCTCTCAGATTGTGCATCGCACTGTGCAGAATTCAATCAATCCGCGCTGCGAGAGGACGCTGTTTCAGGGCGACGCTGCGTAACTGGCTGCATATCACTGGCGTATCCTCCGCCTGAAGTCCAGCAGGCGGTGGGCACCAGCTGGGCAGACACAAATCGCTGCGTGTCGGTCCTGACGGAGGTCGCAGACGACATTGTACATTTCATTGCGCATTACGTCTCGTACCGAGGCTATGCGTGAGAAAGGGGCTTTTGTTGATACTGAGTGTCGGTTGCAGTCTACCGCGCGCGGGGTGGCTGACTAACGGGTGTAGACTCCAGCCAGCTATACTTTCTTTTTCGGTTGCCGTCTTCACGGCAGACAGCTGACCTGCCGTTGTACTGTGCCTTGTTCGCAAAGCACACGTGTCTATGTTCTCTTGTGTGCCTCGTCAGAGAGTACGCGCTCCGTATGCATACTTCGGGACCGGCAAACGAGTTCTTGCTGGCGGTGGATCCGCAGCGGGGAGCTACGGAGGCCGCCACGCCCCACGCGACCGCCGGCGCAGACGGCGTCTTCATCCACGCGGAGGGTGCCAGCTGCTGTGAAGCACTTTTAGCTGAGCTCTTGCATTCTCCTGGGCCGGGCCTCGGAGTGCCAGGAAGACACGCGGCGCGGCCGCCCCTGCTACTGTAGCAATCTTCGCCCACTAGTGCAGGTCTTGGCCGCAGTTACAGGCTACTAGTGCCGCTTCACCGTCTAGGCGCACATCGGATTCGAATGAGTGAAAAGATAGCGCACGAGCCCGGGCCTCGTGGATTACGGACGATTCCATGCGTTCGACGGAGCTCAACTGGCGTTAGAGATGCGTGTGTCCTTAAACGTGTACCGGGAGGCACACGCCTCGCTCAGGGGAGCTTACACGCGGTACCACGCACAAACTGATGAGTTCCGGACGGATTGCTGCAGCCGTTGATGATTCTGGCGGAAAAGCGCGTAGGTCTATCCCACGCCCGGCCACAATGCCTGACTCACAGCTGGTGAAGCGCGCACCGTATAATCACTGTTTTGCTCGAGCAGTTTCCACTGGGCTCATCAGTTTTTTCTCTAAGGTGCCTCGACCAGCGAAGTAGCGTGTTGCTTGACGCCGCCGGTTCGCGCGTGGAATTGACTAGAACTCGGATACCGCAAGAAAATTGCTAGGTGACAGATGACCTCGAAAAAGGGCGCCCGCTCGTGGAGGGCGCGCACGGTAATTGTGGTGCGTGGGGACATGCTGTAGCGTGCACGCTGGGGGGCAGACGACAGAAGGCCTTGCATCTGCGCGGCTCATAGAACTATTGTATGGCTGTGTGGCACAGGACCCTACACGCGTGCCCGACATGTCTTTAGATGGTAGGTGGCTGGAAAGCGGCAGAGACACGTGCGAAAAGAGACGCCCCTCGACTGCGCCCATTTTATTTTGTGGCTATGACCGTAAAGAGTGGTCCCTTCAGCGCGCGACGCGGCCGCTCGCACGGTTGCTTCAGCGTCCTGCAGGACGTCGAACGCCGCTCTCGCTTGACCCCGACTTCCACCATCTGAGGGCGTTCGCGCACAAACACATCTTCCCTCCCGCAGGCACGCAGCGCCCCAGCGTATACTGTGTCGTCAGGCGTTCTGTAGGTGGGATGCGCAGCGTCTCATCCGCGCTGTCTTATTCGTTCGCCTTTCGGTAAGGAAGTAAGCAAGCCGCCATTGCGGGAAACCACGGTTACTGGTAGACGCATTTGCGTCCCCGAGAGGTAGGCTGAAGCGCAGTTCCGCCATGTCAAGCGCTACAGCTGCTCCGTTGCTGATTGTTCTGGATCGCAAGGCTGTACGTTTCGTTGCCCAGAGTACTGTCTATGTTTGCGTGGTTCCTCCTCATGCGCCTCCTTGCCGGTAACCGGAACAATGAGCCGCTTGGGACGCGCTGCGTTCTCGTGTAACGATAACAGCGCTGCTGTTTATCGCTTCCGAGGTGCGCGCAGTAAGAGACTGGCGCCTGACGGTGCTGCTTGATGCCGCAGTGCCGGATTGTATGAGTGGAAATCGCCAACTTGTGAAACCGCTCGGACCATCAAGAAAGAAGGAGAAGGAATCTGCTGAGAGGGACGACCTGCACGCAGAAGCGGCCTGGGTAGGACTGTTACTTTTTATAACGAGGACAACCTGCCGTGGCGTTTGGGTAGAGGGAATTTCAGTGGTCTCGCCGCGCGCGGGGTCATCACAAAGAAGAGCTGCGGGACAGCAACACGCCACAGGAACCCGCAACGGAGCTTGATCTGGTCCAGGCGGTAAGCGAATCATGAAGCTCCAACGAAAAGCCTTTTGGCGGAAGAAGCTTTTTGGGATGGGTCTGCAGGGCGGCTAAGCGTTTCCGACTACGGTCGCGGCTCTCGATATACGACCACGCGCTGGCTCCTGTGTGACAAGGCAGCGTGATTCAGGACGCACACGTTTGCTACATCAGGGCCCAATACGCTGATTATGTGGTGGTCTCCGACCAAGCTTCTTTTCGCGTTTTGACTGGCCTCAGCGCGGTGATGGCACCTCCTACATCACAGGCTCCTCCGGCGAGAGCGGCTTGTGTGGCAGCAGCATGCCAGCGGCTGGTATTTATACAAAGCTGTTGATCACCTGCAGGTCTCGGCGCGCAGCTTCAAGTTTGGGCGAGCCCCGGGGAAAGCCCGAGCTCAGGAGGAGGGGCGGCGCATATTTGCTTGCAGTGCGCCTCGCTAGGAGGGCAAGCCTCAGCGAGGAACTCGACAGGCGCGAGGAACTCGTGAAGGTAAGATGACATGCAAGGAAACGCTTTGGACAGTGGGTGCTGAGTATTGCTGCAGATACTGGGGGATGTGCAGTCCTACGCTGCGCAGCCGATCGTCGGGCGCGAGCAAAAAGGTGAAGGGACGACAGATGTTGATAGATTATGCATGCTACCGGATTGAAGCACACAAAAATGACTCCGTCGGTGAGGCATTGCTGGGGCCGATCTACGATGACTGTTTTGGATGACATGCACGGGTTGAAATCAGATTTTTTCTCCACCGCGCGTCCTAAATTTCACTGTGAGAGGACTGCGTGGGAGCAGGCTTCCCTGGCTGACTGTGCTATGAAGGCTCGGCGCCTTTTTCTCAGAACTTCTCAAGGACTTGACGTCTGCGCCGGCATTGCACCTGACGACGCTGGTAAGGTGCAGAAGGCCTCGCAGAGGAATGCTGGCGAGGGGCGGAAGGCACGGCGTTTGTGTTTATGTGTGAGCGATGCACCATCAGCACCGCTGCTGCAAGAGCAAGTAACTGCTTGACTGTGATCGTCAGATTGTAGGCGGTGTATTTTGAACCGAGCAGCTAGGCTACCACGGCATGTTACTCATGATGATTCCAAACCTGCGCCACGCTATTCTGACGCGGGTACATACCGTCGTCCGTCTGGACGATGCTCAGGAATGGCTTGTTTCTGCCGGTATCGCACCACGTCTCACGCAGCATGTCGTATGTCGAGGCACTGTTGTCCGCCCTTCCTGTTCCACGGCGAGTTTTAGACTCGAAGGAAGGGTTTGCCGAGCTTGTCGACATACGTGTGAGTCAGGTATGCCTTCATACAGATCCCACTGGCGCAGTGTTCGCCGGAGACGTGGCTAGGTTAGAAACAAAGCATGGAGAAGGGTGCGCTAGGGCGGCAGCGTTTGGGCACTTGCTTCTCACGGAAAAACGGTGGCACAATACGTAGCGAAATGACGAAAGCGCGGTCGCGGGCGTCTCCTCGTTTCGAAGCTTGAGGCAGTGCTTGAGAAGACGGCGGCACAGCAGGCGACGCTGCAGATACTGGAGTGTGAATACGCTCTTGCGTTACTGCGTTCGACATCTGCCTTGGCTGGTCGCTAATCACGTGCTCGCTTGTACACTATGTACGAGTGCACTGAGTCGGTCGACCGCGTGCAACAGCACTTCCGCGTGTGTGTACGTTTTTACGCACATATATCAAGTGGCTCAGAAGTTGTAGGGTATTACCGTGCTACTCACGCCGCATGCAAAAATTACAGGGTGATTAGCTGATGCCTCCTCCACGAGGCCGGCCGCCGGAGAGCTATGCACGAACGTAGTCCAAAAGCTGGTGCCGCCAGCTCTAAAGAGCGTTTTGTCTTTGACATACAGGAGTTGTCGAGGGAAGCCGGCTGCGCGAAACGTACGGCACGCTATGCGACAAGGCCCGTGGTCGCCTCCGCGCAAAACGTCGGTTAACATGCAGACTGTGAGAACTGCCAAGCAATTTGGAAAAAGGACTGTCATATGTGCAAATGCACCCGGGGCGGCGCATCAGGTACATGCGAAAGGTACATGCGAAAGTGCTTGCCACTGATGCCGTCTAACCCGTACGTTTGATAACTGAATGATAGCGGAACGTGCCGAGGGGCAGAACCGCCGAGGAGGGACACTTTGAGCAAGAGACATCATGAATTCCTTTCCTGTGCCTTGCGTCGGTGTCTCGGTGGAACTTTCACTGTAGAGCAGCAGTCCGCCAGGCCAATCAGGATCCGCGGACATATGTGGCACGCCATGAAGTGACTGAGGGTGCGCCAGCATATGTTGTTTTCGTGACTCGTAGCAAAGTGCGTAGTAGGCTGCTTCGCGCCTGGCCGTGTGCTGTCAAGCGTCTCATAGTTTAATGTCGGTACGCACTCCGATAGGTACTTAACGGATGGTATGATGCCAGCGTAGTAAAGAGGTGCCGGCGCTTTGTTTGAACAGTATAACAGCATGACGCCAAAACTGGCCCGCGCTCGATGTGGGCATCGCAGAGTAGGGTGAGGACGTAGCAGTGCCTGTGCTGCGTGGAGGGAATGCAAGCGAGCAGATGCGTAGGAAGAGCGCGCTACAGGCCGGGGGCCACGTGCTTGCAGCTGCGGAGTGTGCCACTTCGTTGTGCAGACCTTGTTTAGAGGCGCTCTCGCCACGTACGGATGAGGACATTCCAGCCTTCCGTTGAACAGAAAGCAGAGTATCACGAGCGGCTATAGGTCTGAGCGCCTTCGCTTGGAACTGCACGCGCGTGCACGCGAGGTTCGTACGCCCTGGTGCTACGCTGTGGGTCAAGTATATATGCGTTCGACGCTGTATTGCCTGAGGTTCCCTACGGCGTTCCTTGCGGTACACCGGTGATACAGGAAGATACTATGTCAGGTTAGAAGTCCCTGCGGAATTTGACATGAGATCACGAGAGCATACGGCTCTTTTTTGAAAGAAAGTGAGCGTCTGGACAATAAAGCGCGGACAGCACGTTGTCGCACTCTGGGACAGAAGACACCACAGCGTATGCAAGGTGCCGCATTTCGGGGTGCAGATGGCTGTGAGGTTAGGCAAAGGTGCCAGCGCGCGCAACGGGGGTATGCGAAAACACGGGCAACGCGCCTTTCTGTTTTAGACACAACACCGTAAGCCCTCGTAGACTCCAGCTGCGGCGATCTCTCGTAATCTGCGTAGTTAGTACAAGGGGATGTAGTGACAGGCGACGCTCAGAAAAAAAGCGCACGGATGGTCTGAGGAGGAGAGCTATATAGAAAGTGCCCCTAGACAGTCCAATACGCACGGTTACGATGAGGTTCTGCGACAGCGCAAGAAGTCTGCGCGCAGATGGGGGGGTCTCCAGCGGCTAAACGCATTGTCAAGAAGCGTCGGTGGGCATTGGTGGGCTCGAGAGACGGTGTGTATCCGCGAGTACATCTTACTCTTAGGCTGTAAGTGGCTTCATTGATGGCCGCGGCGTGTTTGCTCAACTGGTGTGGCAGCAAGCGCATGCTGCTGCAGCGGGCTTGGGCGTATAGTGTCTGTCGGAGTCGATGTCGAGAAGGGAAACTGATGCCGAGGGAACGAGCTTCGTTGACAGAGCGCTGACCGTGCCTGCTTCATCGAGGGCGAGTCCGACGATGTGAGCCATGGGATTACATGTAGCAATGGGGCGTGTGCGACCGCGTGCTGGAGGTTCGAGGGCGAGTCCGACGATGTAAGCTATAGTATTACGTGTAGCAATGGGGCGTGTGCGACCGCGTGCTAGAGGTTTGTGTAGGGCGCACTGTGCGACTGACGCCGCCAAACAAAGCCGCGGGGAAAATTTGCACGAACCCCGAGGTGCCGGTGTGGCATTACGATAAGTACCTTGTTAGGATTGACGGGACGCGACCGTCTACGTCCGTTGTTGACAGCCTTCGTCGTCTTCGGACTGTGAGAACCGTTGTCTGTCGTCCCAAATCCAATACTGCAGACACGCGCGCCGTTTGACTGAAGCAAGTAAGCAGCGGACGGGGTTCTGGAACATCAGTGGCCTCCATGCGTGCGTGGTAGGCGCGTTCGGTTCTCACGTGTGCAACGGATACTGTATGCGTCCGCTGACAAGAGACAGCAGAGAGAGTTTTCGATGGACACCGCTATGCGGCCTGGTACATGCTTGACACTGCAAAACGGTGGCGTGCTGCTGTGTCTTATTCTTGGCTTGTCACTCCTTTGAGTACGTCTCTTACTGCACGGAGCGGACACGGCGCGGCGGGGCGTCGCGTTGCTGAAGTGCCGCTGCCGCAGGCGCTCGCACTCATTGCAGCGACTGACGAGCCTCGTCTCGAACTCGCGGGTAGGCCGTGATGTTTGTCGTTTCCGGCTGCCAGTAGCAGGCTCCACACGCTCTGAGTCAGCACCCACCTGTAGATGTCTTCTGCACCGCCGGTCACAACTCCAGTGTGCGAAGAACCTGGCAACGTCTGTAGACCTGCGAACCGGTTGACCTCAGGCGGTGAGCGCTGGGATGACCTATTCGATGTCGTTGTTAGGGCCTGGTGTCGTGAGCGTAATCCATAAGGTATGTCGGCCCTGTTTGCATCGTTTGACAGCGTCCACATCCGTATGGTTGAGTAGAGCGCGCACGATAATGTATTATATCAGCGGGCCAGCCCTGCTGCAGACCCCTCACGTGCGCAGGTTCGGGCCGTGCCCCGCTTGCTCACTGCGCTGCAGACGAGTCACCGACAAACGCCGGACAGCCGGCAACGTCGAAGCGTACAAGAACAGCTCGTTGAGGGAACAAGGGTGTCAGTGGCTTGCTGTTTTGCAGCGTGAGTCCGCCAGCCACGAGCTTGCCGCCATGTGAGAGCGTCCTTGTGAAAAGTCCGTGGTGCACTGAGGCCGCGCGTCGTGCCATGGGGCACCCAGAATGTGCAACAGCAGCAGACCACGCCCTACGCGGAATCTGAGCGATGCCTGAGGTCCGCTGAATTTTTGCGGCACACCGGTACACCAGATGAGTTGTCCTGAACGCCTGTCGAGACCACTTGCGTTGGAGATGGTACGTTCATGCAGTGGCCACGTCGCGTGTGCGTGTATGCGGCGATACGTGCGGCGCGGCGCACACTTCCGGCGACCGGTTGCAGGACAGGCCGCTGCAACACGGTGTGGTCGCTGAAGGACATTCTACGGTTTCAGCAGCTTGTACTCGTGTCAGCAATTTTCGAGTTTGCGCGCGACACAGCCGCAAGGGTGCTGGAGTATGTGGTGCCGGGCAGGTTACTGTTCCCGACACCGCACAGTCGTATGCACAGTCTGCCAGGAACTCGTTATGCTGGTATGTACATGCAGCATCGCACGAGGGGTGAGCTCCGGAGTGACGTGACCTTCGTGGCGATGGGCGAGCAAGGACGACTTGCATAATTTTCGTCTGGAGCGCTGTTGTAGGAGAAGTAGAGGGGGGGGGGGGCGCGCAAACAGCGGGGCACCTGTGTTTGCCTCTACGTCACCCGCTTCTAGGCTGTAAGCACGAGGTTACAAAAAGTTGTTTGTATACGCAGTCGGGCTGATGCGTCGCGCTGACGTTGTTACTCGTGTGGGTTGCGCGTCGTGCGGAGATGGTCGCCCGCAGATCGCTAACGTCCGATACCACACTCTATGGAGTGCTTTCCTCCGCTTGGTGAGCAATGCCTAGGTCTCCATGACAGCGAAAAACGAGCTGCGGTTGACTACCACGCGCTGTGGCGCAGCCGTGGGTCAGGGAGTTCTTGTACGTGAATTAAGGTAGCACCCCCGAGCCATGTCCGCGAAGATGGACTGCGGTCGGGGCAGTCTGCACAGCGTATAGGGTGCAGCTTGGCAATGGTATCGGAGAACTAGTTCCCATAGGGCGGTCGAGCGCCAGAGCGAGGGCTGCGGCGGAGCCGGCTGCGACAGAACAGTAATGCCGGGAAATCTGATGTGGCAACTCAGCCACCAGGCCGTTTGCCTGCTTCCGACCGACGAGCCCCGAGCTCCTCCGAGTGTCCGTAGGGTCGTCGGTATAAGCCAGCCATGTCTTAGAACCGGCTGTTTGGCGGCGGAGCTGTGCCCGACGCTTCATAACGCGCGTGCTAGCAGAACATGTCTGAAATGAGGTAGCAGTCGAGGCTCGCGGATCAAGGAGTACTTTCTCGATTGTCGCTTGTCGTTAACAGCGGGGATTGTCG
>CATKSN020000320.1:0-28126 GCA_949782905.1 Rangifer tarandus platyrhynchus
TTACTAACCTTAGTATCTTTTTAATTAGATGGTAATTGCTTTACAGTGTTGTCTTGGTTTCTGCTGTACAACATCATAAATCAGTTGTAAGTATACACATATCCCACCCCAGAGACTTTTCTAAGAATGATTTCAAAGGCAAACACTCAGGAGTTTCCTGGGTTTCCACACCAAAAAAAAAAAAAAAAAAAACACACACACAAAAAATCTGAAAGTTGATTTAGCAACCCCCCAAATTTAAAAATCTCTGTAGATCAAGCTGTCTGTAGGAAGTCGGATGAGCAGACAGGGTTTATCTTTCTGGCACTCATAGGAATGTGGCACAGATGAAAATAATTTGTCACTTTCAATTTATTTGTGAGGATTGGTATCCTGTGACAACTTTCAGCCTTTTCAGAAGTCAAGGGAATCTTGGGAATTTCCTGGCCATCCAGGGGTTGAGACTCACTGCTCTGGGCCCAGGGTTCGATTTCTGGTGAGGGAACTAAAATCCTGCAAGCTACAAGGATATATTGTCCAACATGGGGAATATAGCTAATATTTTATAGTCACTTTAAATGCAGTGTAACCGTTAACAGTTGTGGATCACTGTGTTGTGCGCCTGTATTATAGAATAATATATAACAGACATCATCTCTAAAGAAACTTAAATGAAAACACCTCATGGTAATTAGACCAACAGGAAAAATGAGAAATGAACAAACAGAAATGCTACAATTTACAGTTTTAAAGCCTGTGAATTATAAGTTATATTCCAATGTCAGAGACGTTAACATGTGAGAAAATAAGCATATTATAATCATCGAAGTACAATGTTGTCTCTAATCCTCAAAACATATCTGTAAAGGAGTTGTAATATCCTTTGACTTCATTCAGATGTTGTCCTTGTAAGACAGTAGTAATAGTAGTAACTTTGATATTCGAATCTAACAATTACCAGCTGTTATCTGTGCATGGATCTCATTTAAGCATCGCAGCGGTGTCCTGTGAGATAACTGCTACTCTCTCTCCATTTTGTTGATGAGGAACTTGAGGCACAACGAGGCTGAGTGACAGCTAATAAGTGACAGAGTGAAAGTCAAATTCAAGCCCAAGTTGAGCTGAATCTCGAGGTCTTGCGCATTCTATTCAAGTAGATTGTTCTTTCCTTACAGTGTAAGAGGAGCTAAAGCTGATATATGCTGCTCTTTCTCCAGAAGAAAACAAAATATTTGTTTTAGAGGGATAGGAGTACCATGCTGTTGAGTGTTTTCAATCACATGAACAGTCGTTTGTTTTAAAACTGTGACACTACAGTTTCCTAAAAACTGCTCCTGCTTTTGTAGGACTGCGCTCCACTTGGCCTGTGCCAATGGCCATTTAGAAGTGGTGGCTCTCCTCCTGGAGAGAAAATGCCTGCTTGACCTCTGTGACAATGAAAACAGGACAGCGCTGATGAAGGTATGGGGCAGCAAACCATGTCCACATGAGATGGATGTGATTTAACTGCTGAGACTAAAAATGAATTTATCTCATTGAAATAGAGGGAACTGGTGAAACGTGTGGACTGTTTCCTTTGAATTCCTAGTACTCATACTCTGTTTCTTGGCACAACACTGACAGGCCGTAGAATGCCAAGATGAGGACTGCGTGACTCTCCTGCTGGAGCATGGCGCCGACCCAAATGTCATGGACGCCTGTGGCAACACCGCGCTCCACTACGCTGTCTTTTGTCAGAATTTATCACTCGCAGCAAAGCTGCTTTCCTACAACGCCCATATAGAAGCCAGGAACAAGGTATTGGTCAGCTAACTTTATTGACCAAATGTTTGCGAAGCATTTTTTTTTAAATCTACAAGTGTTTTATTTACAACAGTATGTAAATAGGTAAACTGAATAGTGCCCATGAGGCCCTGTTACCATGGAAACAATTCTAAACCTGAGTCAAGGGGCAGGGGTGGAAAAAGTAGGTGCCCCCAGAAAAGACAGAGCTCTGTCTGCCAGCCACCCTTCTACCCCAGAAGGAAGGTTTTCCCATTAGAACGTGCGTGGGAGTGGGTGGTAGGCTCCGAGCCCACAGGAAATGAAGGCCCGTGGGGAGGGAAGTGATGTGGGGACTGGCTGTTGACAGGGGCTCAGGGAATGTGTGCCGCTGGGGGTGGGCAGAGGAGGAAGGAGACCCAGTGCCCATCATGGAGCTCGGTGAGTGCAAGTGGGCCTGGGAGGCAGCAGTCCTGGAGCCCTGCACTCTCCAGGACCCCTGGTTCTGAGATCCGGCTAGGCAGGTCAGGTCATGTTTGACACCACTTGCGCTGGTGACCACTTGGTTCACCAGGTACACCTTGGGGTCCTCCACGCTCAGTTCTGGGGAGCTGCTCGGTAGGGTTGCAGCTGTGCCTGGGGAGCTGCCCTTCCTGCTCTTTCTTCAGGAAGCATGTGAAGTCCAGCTTCTGCAGCCCCACCAGGACCTTCCCCCACTCTCACAGGTGGGCTCAGTTTTCCATGTTTGGGAGCTCCAGTCTTCCCTGAGTGAAAGTATTTTGAAGGAACCAAGTTGTATAAGATTTCACTTTAAATCATGATATCTCTCAAGCATTAGAGAGTAAAGCGTTCCTTTATGTGTTTATGGCCGGGATTTATGCTAACACTGTACTTGTTAAAGGTAAAACATTTTCCAAATATTTTCCCCCACTTAAGTTTTTTTTTTTTATTTTTTGAATCAGTCTAAAATAACACAGTAAAGCAAAATTTGCCTCAGTAGACTTTGTCTTAAAATTCAAACATAACGAAAGCATTTTACAACACAATAGAAATCTTGCTGCTGTTGACAAATTCGCATTTTATGAAAAATGATTTATATAAGCACGGTTTCTCTGTCACTGCCCAAATCTTAAGAGGGCGAAGGAAAGGAAAAAGAGCGAGCAAGTGAAAAGTGCAAGTGAGGCCAGAATTTTGGCAGTTGGGAAATGCCAAGAAGAGGATTTATTTATTTTAATATTTATTTATTTGGCTGTGCTGGGCTTAGTTTCAGCATGTAGGATCTAGTGTCCCGACCAGGGGTCGAACCCAGGCCCCCTTTACTGGGAGCACTGAGACCCAGCCACGGGACAACCACGGAAGTCCCGAGATTTTAGTTTGTGCTTTTTATTCCTGTCAGTTTATATATTTCTGTGAGGTGCTTTTCAGTTTTCAGGGATAATAATTGTTATTTCGCAAAAGACTGTGAGTGAATTGTAAAGTTGCCTAGATGCCAGTTTTTTTTTCCATATGTAAACATAACTTTATTTTTTTTTCATTTATTTTTATTAGTTGGAGGCTAATTACTTTACAATATTGTAGTGGTTTTTGTCATACACTGACATGAATTAGCCATGGGTTTACAGGTATTCCCCATCCCGATCCCCCTCCCACCTCCCTCTCCACCTGATCCCTCTGGGTCTTCCCAGTGCACCAGGCCCGAGCACTTGTCTCATGAAGATGCCAGTTTTAAGAAGACTCTGAGCAAAGCAGACTGGCAGTGAACAGGTGGCTATTAAGTGGGAATTAAGAGAGAAGAACAAATAATTAACTGATACATTATCCTGTTCTGGCAGAACCAGAACCATCCACTTAGATAAGAGTCTAGACTCTGCTCTCCCATCTAGAATGTCTTGATGGGAAGGAAGGGGTTTATAAATAATGAGATCAGGTTGCCTTTTGGCTTTACTAGTCCCTGTTCTACTACTGTTTACCCAGGGAAATCTAAAAAATTGCAGTTTTGATGACTCTTACCTCTTACATTTTTCTTTTTTATTCAAACCCTCACGTAAGAGAAGGAATTGGCTCTGTGAGTAAGAGATGAGACTGGCGTGGTTGCTGCACTAAATCTCAGCTATATTCTGCTGGCGAACCACAATCATTTGGGAAAACTTATTTAAAAAATTTACAAGCCTAGGCTGTTCCCTGAAGATTTTGACTGAGTAAATCAAGGAACATTTGGACGTGTGTGTTTAGAACTATTCCCTTGAGATTCTGACTCAGCCCTTGATGAATAACTATGGAGTGAACACATGTAATTTCTAAATGCACCCTTCAGAAAAGAAAGTAGTGTCTGGAAGCATTTGGAGTTTGATCAGTGCTAGCTACTTCCATCAGCTCCCTCCTTTCCAACAACATTAGCCTGACTTTTTCTCTGCCCCTGTGTTTGAGACACTAAAAGGAGTACCTTTGGCAATATCTATGGGCTGGAACGGTAACTCCTTTTCCTTCCAACCACTCATCATTCAGTGACATTCCGAGAGTCTTTAGAGATTTTCTCATGACGAAGTCACTTCATCTGTAGAGTCTGACCCTTTAAGGATTTTACACCTTCTCTTATCATCCAGGTCATTAAGTCAACAGATGTTTGTTACCAACAGGGTTTTCCTGACTGCAGTAATAGTAACTTATGAGCCTGTTTTGGTGTCAGCTGCAGGACAGACTCTTGCAGTGTGTCTGTTAGAATTGCTGATCCCTGACATAAGCAGAGGAGAGCTTTAAAACCCGTACAGTTAGTAACAGTAGAGAGGGGAATTGTTTTAAGCATTTATTTTCAGCGGGCTTAGGAACTCATTATACATTTGATTAACAATATAGAAGAATTCTAGAGATAGCTTGTAGTTTCAACAGGCAGTGGAAACATTCTTGACTGTGATTTAGGAGTCTTTTTAAAAGAATTTATGTTTAATTGAATTATGAGTCTCAATAGGCTTATTTACTACATATTGGGAACCACTTTTTGTGAAACTTATGATACTAAAGAAAAGAAAGGTTTCACAAACAAATATTTGCTTTATACCCACCTGTTTGGAAACAGCAAACATAAAACCAGAAGTGGGCAATAGACCAAATATGGCCCTTGGGTATGTTTAGTTTACCTCCACACATTGAGTCAACATTTCAAATTGACGAGGCTCATACAGAAGTTCAGGCTTCTCCAAGGAGCAAATCTGGGCCCCCTTGAGCCCATCGTACTGTTTGGTCTGCATGCAGAGGCTACCCGTTCTGTATGGGACATGTGTTTTGGGGGTTACCGGTCTCACCTGGCTTTTTCACTTACTCAGGTCATCAGCTTTCCATCCATAAGCATTTGAGTTTCCAATTTTTGATTGATAGTTTATTTTGATAAATATTTGAAGGTTTTAAAGACAGTCTAATCTATAATTGATTTCATATTTTAAAAAATCTATTAAGAATGGGATTGAATTTTTCAAATTAGAATTTTTAAGTTCATTGTGGTGGTTTCACACTGAATAACTCTCACAAGCACACCAGATTATAAGAGACAGTGCAGGGAGAGCTCGTGGAGGAGCAGCTCCTGGAGAAAATGGTGGGCATGTATTTATTGGTAATTTTATGTTGCAATCTTTAACTAAGAGCAGGAAAGCGAGAGAGACGCCAGAACTCTGGGGTTTTGGAAGCTTCCTCCTGGTGGTCTGGAGGTAATCACATGAGAGTCATCAAGAAGGGTCTTTGAAGATAAGGTGGGGAGGGCCCTCATTCTGCATGGAGTTAGCATCTAGCTAATGCTGACCTGTCAACCAGAACGTCTGACTTAAGGAAGGGCAGTGGAAAGAGCAAGCAAGGAAGAGAGAATGAGTAAGATTAAATTCCAGGTGACATTTCTGAGAAAGCAGTAAAACAGGGTTCCCACGGTTGATTTTTTGGAAAAAAAAAAAGAAAAAAAGTTTCTCTCTTTACATGTTCATGTAGAGAATAGTATTCCCATTGGCAAGTCTGAAAACCTTTTGAGTGTACTCATGGTCATCCTTGGATGAGTTATGCATGCTACAGATAGTATTATATATTCCTGCCTCAGCATTGTTCCTAAAATACACAGTTGATACAGTAGCTAAATGATACGGGCACCCCCTGCATTGGGAGCTTGACTCTTAGCCACTGGACCACCAGGGAAGGCCCAGAGGAGGAGCATGTTAAAGAAAAGGAAGGTGCACAGGGCGATGAGGAGGAGGGGGCACTTTTTCATTTACTTTCTGCATTGTATTTTTAAGTTCCGAGAGCCTATTGCACGATTTTAATGTCAGATTAGAAATAGGTTAACTGTGTACATTAGAAATGGTTTTCCCTGTCTTACAGGATGGCCTCACACCATTGTTACTTGCTGTACATGAAAGGAGAGGAGAAATGGTGGAGTTTTTAGTAGACAAAGAAGCAAGTCTACATGCGGTTGACAAGATGAAAAGGTACCATTGTTCTTTTTCTTTTTAAAACCCTCAGTGCTGTTCTAGGATGGTAATATCAAGATTAAATGAATAAGAGGATTCATTTGTAATCAACACATCATCACATAGGTAGAAAATCGATTATTCTGACTGGGAGTCATGAACAATATATAGCAGGAATGTATAGCAGGGTTGATATTCCTTTATAATATTGACTGATGTCATATGCAACCTGTTTTTTGTTTGTTTGTTTTGTCGATCTTGGAATAGCTGAGGGATTTCAAATTAGTTTTATTGGCTTTATGAAATATGGATTCTGCTTTTTAGTTTACCTCATGGCAGTATCGAGTTTCTTAATTCTTTTAAAAGAATTCTTAACCTCTACTTTGTATGTATATACTTTTAAAAGATGGATAGTAAACCTAAAAGACTCGATTTTGTCTTTTGGATAACTCTTTGCTTTAAATTACTTTCTTTGAAGAATGCTGATGTTATTAGGTTGCAAAAGAGTCAGACACAACACAGCAATTAAATAACAACAGCCACAAAAAGGTGATTCTTACTCACTGTCACCAGATCCTGTGGGCTCATGAATTTTTATCCTTTCTCATTTTAGTACATTTTGATATTTTCATTTTTAATGCAGGTAGAAGGAAGAAAGATAGCTTTGATTGGATAAAGAGTTCCTTTAACAAAGCCAAGTCAGAGGTGGATGATACAGATGAAAATGATGGGCTTTAGATTCAGACTAGGTTCAATTCCTAGGTTTCCTACTGATTACGGTTATTTATCATCAGCAAATAAGTTTCCTGATATGCAAGACAAATTGTAGTGTATCTTTCAAAGGTGCCTGTGTGTGAGAAAGATTTTATATATAGTATTTCATTTTTATTGCCTAGCACATGCCTGTCCACATCATTAACTGCCACCATGACTATTTTTATTCCCATTATTATCAGTATTTTTGATTTAAGCCTGCAAGTAGCCTTTTCTTAATCCAACCTCTAGCTGACTTTGAAGCCAAATATATCAGACTAAGGAGAAAATGGGGAATTCATCCCTTAAATAGTCACCTGCCTCAGATAAGTGACTTCAGCATCGTTTCCTGTCCACTAAGGACTTTATTATTCTTCTAAAAATACATTTATTTATTTATTTGGCTGCGTGGGGTCCTAGTTGTGGGAACTCTTAGTTGCAGCATATGGGATCAAGTTTCCTGACCAGGGATAGAAGCTGGGCCCCCTGCATTGGGAGCCTGGAGTCTTTCCCCTGGCCCACCAGGGAAGTCCCCATCAGGGACTTTTGAAATAGTAAGTGCTGCTACCTGGCATCCCAATGGGACAGGAGACTTCTTTTCTGTCCCTTCATTTTAGCCTTGGAGGTGATTTACAAAGATGAACCCTTGAGCCTGTAAATGGTCAATTCTTCATGAATGGGCAAGGTGTTCACGTGTTAAAGCGTATCAAATTTCCTCAAGAGGCTCTTTTGTTCTTCCTCCCTTTCTGCCATAAGGCTGGTGTCATCTGCATATCTGAGGTTATTGATATTTCTCCTGGCAATCTTGATTCCAGCTTGTGCTTCATCCAGCCCTGCATTTGTCATGATGTACTCTGCATAGAGGTTAAATAAGCAGGGTGACAATATACCTTTACTTTCTCCTTTACTACATGCTAAATAAAAGCGTATAGAACTTAGAAACTTGAAATGTATGGGACAATTGAAGTTTTGATATTATCTCTGGCATTGTCTGAAATGATCTAAGAATTTGGTAGTTTTTCATATCAGTGTTAAAATATTACTTATCACATTTTAAATACATAGCTTTCACCAACTGATTTCTGAATATAAAGAAAAGAGACCTAAAACTTCTGAAAAGAGCAACCCAGGTACGTCATATGATACCAGATTACTTTTGGTGATTCTACCATAGATAAAGTAGGAGTGAAGAAGTTTCAATAATGAAAGAACTATGAAAAATTAGCATAAATTGCATGTGTATTTTATTTTTAAAATTAATTTCCTAATACTCTAGTATTCAGAAGTGATTAAGAAGTTAATTGTAGGTGATTTAACATCAAAGACAGTATTGTCTGAAAAGAAATCCATCTAGTTAATATGGCCCCTAAAGTTCTATGCTAGATCTTTGTGTAAATCAGAAAGAAAAAAAAATTAAGTGAGTATTATGTATATTTCACCTATAGTCATATTATAGCAGATTGGACTTCTTATGAAAGTGAACTTTCATTTATAGAAATGGTTTGCATTTAGTGAATGAATAGTTAGTAGTTACTGTGTAGTGATTAGTCTCACTAAAATAGTTACCATCATTAAAACTGGGAACCTGAATAATCCCTTCCTGTTAGGATAAGAAATGATAAACAATAAGAACTGCAAAGCTGAGCCAGTGTGCAGCATAGTAGTGATAGATTATTTCTGGAAGATACTTACCAATAGTACGGAAGGCCAAAAAGCCTGGTTGAGAACCAGTTATTTTGCCTATTTTTGTACCAAGTGGGTGTAGCTTACCAACTTCATTCCTTACAGATCCAAAGAGAGTGAGATAGATTGACTTCATTGGGACCAGATGTCTTCTTTTGTGTGTTGGCCAGTTGTCATGACAGTATAGTTTTGTAAGAACAAGATGCTCTCTTGCCATCAGTTAAAAAATTATCATAATAGATCTCCAAATAGATGGACTTGGGACTCTGCAGGTTCTAATAAAAGCACAGAAACACTTTGCATTAACAAAAATCGCATTAGGTCCACTGTATGTGGCATCTAGCATATTGTACAGGGTATCCGAGGATACCGTTGACTGAGTAGACCTCTATCTAATCAAATGGGGCTTCCCAGGTGGCTCAGTAGTAAAGAATCCACCCGCCAATGCAGGAGATATGGTTTGATCCCTGTGTCGGGAAGATCCCCTGGAGAAGGAAATGGCAATGCACTCCAGTACGCCTGCCTGGGAAATTCCATATACAGAAGGGCCTGGTGAGCTGTAGTCCATGGGGTCACAAGAGTCAGACAGGACTTGGTGACTGAACAACAAAAGCATCTATCAAAGAACTGTAGGTTGGTTTAATACATTAGTCAGAGGAGATACAGAGATGAGAGTGTCTTGGTCTTCAGTACTCTCAGAATAGAATAGAGTTTTCTCTGGTTAATTTCTGTATTTTTCTTTTTTTCTTTAATTTCTGTATTTTTCTAAACAAAATTTTCAAAGAAAACATGCTTATTTATTTGCTCATTTGTTCACTAAAAAGATAATTTTCAAGTGTCTTTTGTGTACTAAGCATTGTTCTGATGTCACAGAGTGAAAACAGTTAAAATTCACTGCCCCTGCTCTCCAGGCTCAAGCTTGCAGTGCTCCTCTCCCCATGGAGTCGCTGCATGTGAGTCATCCCTCCAGCATCAGATCATGAGGACCCCTGGGAAACGTTGTTTAGCAGAACCAGAGTCCGTGGCTCCCTCCCTTCTTCCCTCCCTCCCCTTGTTCATCAGCTTAGGATGTGATGACGTATGCCTTCCAAGCTGAAAAAGCATGATTTCTATAAACATTTACCATATAATGGGAAGGATTGATATAATGATAGCCCTCACTAGTACACAGCACTCTTTGGACCATCCTGCTCTATGTGGTGCAGATACTCTTGAGCAATGGAAGGAGACAGTCTCAAGAGATTTTTTTTAGACATATTAGTGTCTGTGTGTGTGTGTCTTGTGTGTGTATGTGTGTGTGTGTGTGTGTGTGTATATATGGAACTTTTTTAAAAAGCTCAGCTTCTGTGTAACCTACTGCAATCTCAGCACTACAAGTCTACAAGAAGAGTCCCCACTCTCAGCACCGAGTTGATCCCCGTTATTCGTTTGCCCTCCACCACCTCCCTTTCAAGAGATTATCCTTTCTAAGTCTGGAATGACTACTTCTTTCATACTTCTCTTGTCTTTGGAAAGAGGGCCAGGCGGAGAAGACTTTGCTTCCTATGCTTTACCACACTCTGGAGTTCAGTGCCTGTGGACCAAGCTTCCCTGTGATAGGGTGTTTTCATTCTGAACTGAAGAGCCAGAGGAGTTGTCATGTCCCAGCAAGGCACCTACAGTCTCTGTTCAGTGCTCCAGGCAATGGAAGTCCAGAAATACTGTGCTATTTAAGTGTGCTATTGTCAGCTTACAGTACTGACTCTATTAATGGTATAGTATCATTGTCTGTCAGTCTCCTAGAGTTTGGTTAGGATTATGCTCATTGTAAAGAGCAGTTCTTTCTTTGTTTCTTTGTTTTGCATGTGATGACTATAAAGGGGAGGAGTGGTTCTTAGGCATTCTTAGGTGAGCCTATGAGAATGGTACAACCACTGTTCCCTTCCTCTAGTGTGGCCTCCAGGTGTGGTTTGAAAGGAATACTTTTAAACAAAGCATCAGTCTTGAGGTGTTCGTATTCTGTATTTTTCTTCTGTTGATTTAAAATGTGTCTTGATTTTTCTTTAATAGCGGATGAGAGTCCTGAAGAGGACTCTTCAAGCAGGTAGGATTTTATGGATGTTTTAAATTATATGTTTAACTAAGGGAACATGGAATAAGTGAAACTAATGTTTGTTGAGTGTTCTACCCTGGGTTAGACAGTGCATTACGTGCTTAACATTTGTGACCTCATAGAGTCAGCACAGCAGCTTCGTAAAGTAGCTGTGTCCTACTTTTACTTAATTAGGCAACTGTGGTTTCAGGAGGTTAATGAATTGACCCTGGTTAAAATGAGTTGACCTGTGATTTGACATCTGGCCTTCCTGGCTCCCACGTCCACTCCCATGGCCCTCAGCAGAGACTGAGAAGTACCCGTGTAGCATATAAGTTAAAGATATAAATTAGTCCTTTGACTTGTGTACATTTTAAGTTTTGACATTGTGGTTAAACTCCCTGTACTCCCTCTTAGAGTAAAGGAGAGAAGTGGTGCCATCTCAATGAGTGGCACCCTGCTGATGGACCAAGACTCCCCTTTTGGACCAACTCAGATCCGTCTCTGAGCCTTGAACAGACAATGGAGAAGGCAAAGCCTATTCTTCCACTTTGTTTTAAGACATCAGGTTTATTCCAGTTTGGGCAAGCAAGAATAATTTCAGTCCATCAATTGGATTTTCAGTTCAGCTATTAGAACTTTTGGTGAAAACAAATTATTTTTAGGCTCTGCTGATATATTTGCTGTCACTCTCTTTTATGGAAACTAAGAATGATTTTTAACTAGATATTTCATAGATTGGGAGACAAGGAAGCAGATAGGTAATGAAAAACATTTTTGGAGACTTCCCTGGGGGTGCAGTGGTTAAGATGATTACTAAGACATCGTCTAGTGTAGGCAGTGTGGGTTCGATTCTCAGTCAGGGAAGCTAAGATCTCACATGCCTCGGGGTCAGACAGCCAAAACATAAAATAGAAGCACCATTGGCACTAATTCAGTAAAGTGGTCCACATCAAAAAAGTCTTTAAAAAATTTTAAAAAAAAGCTGTTTTACAGGCCAAATTTTATTCATGTCAAGAAAGTTTAATATATAGAGAGACTTTCACTCGTTTTTATTTTCTTTTTTCTTTTGTTCAAGGAAATGAGCTCACTCATTTTTATTGTATGTTTCTGCTTTAAAGGTTTCCCAATGAACCTGGCGTTGATTTAGGGCCTACATCAAACAATGAAGTCTTAGATTTTAAAACCAAGGTAAAGTGTTCTGTTGTGAAATTTGTGTTCATGCTCTGAATTTAGTTTCATGTAGTATTTACTCTTATGATTAGACACTGCAAGTGACAAATAGATTCAAGAGATCAGATCTGATAATCAGAGTACCTGAAGAACTATGGATGGAGATTCATGACATTGTACAGGAAGCAGTGATCATCTTGGAGAGAAAGAAATGCAAAATGGCAAAATGGTTGTCTGAGGAGGCCTTCCAAATAACTGAGAAAAGAAGAGAAGCAAAAGGCAAAGGAGAAAAGGAAAGATACACCCATTTGAATGCAGAGTTCCAAAGAATAGCAAGGAGAGATAAGAAAGCCTTTCTCAGGGATGAATGCAAAGAAATAGAGGAAACAATGGAATGGGAAAGACTAGACATCTCTTCAAGAAAATTAGAGATACCATGGGAACGTTTCATGCAAAGATGGGCACCATAAAGGACAAAATGGTATGGACTAACAGAAGTGGAATACATTAAGATGAGGTGTATAAGAATACACAGAACTCTACAAAAAAGATCTTCATGACCCAGATAACCAGGATGGTGTGATCACTCACCTAGAGCCAAACATTCTGGAATGCGAAGTCAAGTGGGTCTTAGGAAGCATCACTACGAACAAAGCTAGTGGAGGTGATGGAATTGGAGTTGAGCTATTTGAAATCCTAAAAGATGATGCTGTGAAAGTGCTGTACTCAATATGCCAGCAAATCTGAAAATTCAGCAGTGGCCACGGGACTGGAAAAGTTCAGTTTTCCTTCCAATCCCAAAGAAAGGCAATGCCAAAGAATGTTCAAACTACCACATAATTGCCCTCATCTCACACGCTAGGAAAGTAATGCTCAAAATTCTCCAAGCCAGGCTTCAAGATTACATGAACCATGAGCTTCATATCTTCAAGCTGGATTTAGAAAAGGCAGAGGAACCAGAGATCAAATTGTCAACATCCTCTGGATCATAAGAAAAGCAAGTGAGTTCCAGAAATGCATCTACTTATTCTTTGTTGACTGTGCCAAACCATTTGACTCTGTGGATCACAAGAAAGTGTAGAAAATTCTTCAAGTGATGGGAATACCAGACCACCTGACCTGCCTCTTAAGAAATCTGTACACAGGAGAAGAAGCAACAGTTAGAACTGGATATGGAACTATAGACTGGTTCCAAATGGGGAAAGGAGTACATCAAGGATGTAAATTGCCACCCTGCTTATTTAACTTACATGCAGAGTACATCATAAAATGCTGGGCTGGATGAAGCACAAGCTGGAATCAAGATAGCCAGAAGAAATATCAATAACCTCAGATATGCAGATGACACCACCATGATGGCAGAAATTAAAGAACTAAAGAGCCTCTTGATGAAAGTGAAAGAGGAGAGTGAAAATGTTGATTTAGAACTCAACATTCAGAAAGCTGAAACTCCAATACTTTGGCCATCCAATGTGAAGAACCGACTCATTGGAAAATACCAATTCTGGGAAAGTTTGAAGGCGGGAGGAGAAGGAGACGGCAGAGGATGAGATGGTTGGATGGCAGCACCGACTCGATGGACATGAGTTTGTAAAACCTCCGGGAATTGGTGATGGACAGGGAAGCCTGGTGTGCTGCTGTCCATGGGATTACAAAGAGTCGCACACAGCTGAGCAACTGACCTGAACTGATGTTGATATCTTCATAAAATTTGAAGAACAGTGTAGATGCATATAATTAGATTAATAAAATCATATGAAAAAGAGGCTTTCCTGATAGTATATACTTAAGAATACTGCTATATTACTGATCTTTTGTATATAAATTCTAAATAGATGTGTTTCTCCACATACCTTAGTATACTTTTTTTTTCCCCTGTGAAGTTTGTTCTTGACTAAGAATGTCTCACCTTTTCCTTTCTTCTTTCTCCTCTACCTTTTTAATTTCTTTTTTAAAATATTTATTGTTAATTTTTTCTCGCAGAGCAAATTTCTTCAGTGTCTGTTCTTTCAGTCCATCTCTCTCTTCCCCTGTTATGCACGTGTTTTCTTATGGCTGTCTGTTTAGACTGTTTGTGGCTTTCATTCATGATCATTGCCCTACGGGTTTAACCTTGCTCTTTCCCTGTTTCATAGAAGCAGCTGATTTTTTTCCCCCTGTTTTATATCTCTAGCTGTTTGACAAACAGAATAGAAGTAGCTTATCCTGTTTGCAGTTCTAGCCATCTAAATAAGGTTCTGCTAAAACCTAAACTTTCATGTTTCCCTTCCCAAGTGATAATTCATGTGTATATTAATCATGGAAGCAGATTTTAAAATATAGCAATTAATTTAAATGTCTTAGTTTTTCAATCGTGCTCTGAAGTCCTGGGAATAAGTTATTACTCTCGAATATTTTGCTAGAGAAAGTAATCTAGTGGGTGTCATCGTATTTATATAGCTGTCAATTAGGGGTAAGGAGAGGAACATCCAGGGCTTCTGATGTCATCTGTCATAATCCTTTCCCCATGAGCAGGTCAGTCAGTGGCAGAACTGGGATTTGAATCCACATCTGAATGACTCCAGAGCCTGTGCTCTTTGTGTTAGATCATGGAGGAGTGGAGGATGTTATACATTTATTCAGGTTGATACTTGTTATATTCTTCAAGCTCTTGTTTTCTTCTCCAGCATGTCGTGAAACCAAAGCTAACAAAGCTCATGAAGCCTTCTCAGCAGTCCGACAGAAACAGTAAGTTATTCGAAGACTGTCCTTCTGGTGTTATTCCCTGATTTGAAATGACACATGTTCTCATGTACTCTCTCCTGTTTTCACTGTAGTGGAAGCAAAGTGTGGCATTTTGAGACCAGAGAGTACCACTTTCTCTGAGGACAATAATTCTGATAGTAACATTGAAGATGTGGTTGAAACATTTCCCAAACCATCACCCTGGTTTGAGGGCATCTGTCAGCCTGCCTTCCCATCACTTGAGCCTGTTCCAAAACTTCTCAAGTCTGTAGCAGGCCTTGGTCCTGCAAAGGTAAGTGGTTCTGTTTGTAACTCTTCTTTCCCTGTACTTGTTTACATACCATTCCCCTGATCCTTATGAAGACAGAAAGAATCCCACCAGAGAAATAGAAGCCCTCAAAGTCACGATACGAAATGGTGTGATAATAAGAGCCATACATGTGCATGATTCAGATTTAAAAATATTGGCATACTAAGTATACCATTATGAAAGTACTGAATTACAAAGCACTGAGGAAAAACAACTAGATGAATATGAAGATGGGGAGGAGGAAAAAGGGGAAGAATTCCTTTAAGAAGGACAAGATGAATATAAGATGGAATGAGGGTGAAGATGAGACAGATTATTTTACCCACAGAACAGAAATAGTGGGGGGTAAGTCACACCAGGAACTCTTATGTTATAATTCTGTGAGACATTATTTCAAATTCAACGTAAGAAGAGAAAGTGAGGTCATGAAAAAACAATGCTCATACTCTTTTGAATGGCATATAGCTGATTTTTATGATGAACTGAAAGAAAATGTGTTCCTTATTGTTTTTGGTGGTTGTTTTCGAGGTTGGTGGTGGTTCTTGCTTTTTCGTTCAATTGAAGTGTAGTCAGTTTAAAATACCTGTAAGTTTCAGGTGTACAGTAACGTGATTTGTTTATACTTGTGTATGTACATATGTTTTTTGAATATAGTTCCCTCTGGAAGTCCATTTAAATTTGAAGTGATTTCTCTTTAAACTTTTCTCTTTTAAAAATCTCACTTTGAAATTAATGGAGCAATGTCTTCTATTTAACCTAGCAAAACTTTTGTTTAGCGACAATTCAAGATGAGCCCTGTTTTAGGCCTTAGGAGATGTATTATGAGTTAAGAATTTTTGGCCCTTCTGTTTCTTGTGGTTTCTAACTTCAGTTCAGTTCAGTCGCTCATTCGTGTCTGACACTATATACTTAAATGTACTCACCTAATTTATCTTAAACTGTTTGCTATAACCTTGGTGGGTGTTTTAGATCTTTCTGAAAATAAAGAGGAAATAAAGAAGCATTCTATCTATCCTTTTTACTAAAATTATAATTTATAATTTTATAAACGCGATTCTTAATCTCTTTTCATTAAATGAGAAAATTTTCAGCTGCAACAATTTGAAAGAAAAACTGGAGAACTATATTTTTTCCTCTGGAGAAATTCTGATTTCTTTTTCTGAATGTCAGCAAATAATGGGTAATTACATACATTAAGTGAATGAAATCACGACTTATGCTTTTTTCTTATTTAGACTACTTGTTATTATAAAATCATAAGGAAAGAAAAAATACCACCAGAGTTTATAAAATTATCTATGGAAGATATTTTTTCTTTATTTATCTTTTATTTTAATTGGAGGCTAATTATAGTATCATAGTGGTCTTGCCATACGTTGACATGGATCAGCCATGGATGTACAATGTGTTCCCCATCCTCAACCCCCCTCCCACCTCCCTCCCCATCCCATCCCTCAGGGTCATCCCAGTGCACCAGCCCTGAGCACCCTGTCTCATGCATCAAACCTGGACTGGCAATCGGTTTCACATATGATAATATATATGTTTCAATGCTATTCTCTCAAATCATCCCACCCTCGCCTTCTCCCATAGAGTCCAAAAGACTGTTCTATACATCTGTGTCTCTTTTTCTGTCTCACATATAGGGTCATCATTACCATCTTTCTAAATTCCCTATATATGTGTTAATATACTGAGTTTGTGTTTTTTTTTTTTCTGACTTACTTCACTCTGTATAATAGGCTCCAGTTTCATCCACGGCATTAGAACTGATTCAAATGCATTCTTTTTAATGGCTGTGTAATATTCCATTGTGTATATGTACCACAGCTTTCTTATCCATTTGTCTGCTGATGGACATCTAGGTTGCTTCCACGTCCTGGCTATTGTAAACAATGCTGTGACGAACACTGGGGTACATGTGTCTCTTTCACTTCTGGTTTCCTCAGTGTGTATGCCCAGGAGTGGGATTGCTGGGTCATATGGCAGTTCTATTTCCAGATTTTTAAGGAATCTCCACACTGTTCTCCATCGTGGCTGTACTAGTTTGCATTCCCACCAACAGTGTAAGAAGGTTCCCTTTTCTCCACACTCTCTCCAGCATTTACTGTTTGTAGCCATTCTGACTGGCGTAAGATGGTACCACATTGTGGTTTTGATTTGTGTTTCTCTGATAATGAGTGATGTTGAGCATCTTTTCATGTGTTTGTTAGCCATCTGTATGTCTTCTTTGGAGAAATGTCTGTTTATTTCTTTGGCCCATTTTCTGATTGGGTCGTTTATTTTTCTGGAGTTGAGCTGCGAGAGCTGCTTGTATATTTTTGAGATTAATTCTTTCTCAGCTGCTTCATTCGCTATCATTTTCCCCCATTCCGAAGGCTGTCTTTTCACCTTGCTTATAGTTTCCTTTGTTGTGCAGGAGCTTTTAAGTTTAATTAGGTCCCATTTGTTTATTTTTGCTTTTATTTTCATTACTCAGGGAAGTGGGTCATAGAGGATCCTGCTATGATTTATGTCGGAGAGTGTTTTGCCTATATTGTCCTCTAGGAAGTTTTGTAGTTTCCGGTCTTACGTTTAGATCTTGAAGCCACTTTGAGTTTATTTTTGTGTATGGTGTTAGGAAGTGTTGTAGTTTCATTCTTTAACAAGTGATTGACCAGTTTTCCCAGCACGACTTGTTAAAGAGGTTGTCTTGTCTTTTCTCCACTGTATATTCTTGCCTCCTTTGTCATCGATAAGGTGTCCATAGGTGCATGGATTTACCTCTGGGCTTTCTATTTTGTTCCATTGATCTGTATTTTTGTCTTTGTGCCAGTACCATACTGTCTTGATGACTGTAGCTTTTTAGTATAGCCTGAAGTCAGGCAGGTTGACTCCTCCAGTTCCACTCTTCTTTCTCAAGATTGCCTTGGCTATTTGAGGTTTCTTGTATTTGCATACCAATTGTGATATTATTTGTTCTAGTTCTGTGAAAAATACTGTTGGTAGCTTGATAGGGATTGCATTGAATCGATAGATTGCTTTGGCACGTATGCTCATTTTCAGTATATTGATTCTTCCAGTCCATGAACATGGTATATGTCTGCATCTATTTGTGTCCTCTCTGATTTCTTTCATCAGTGTTTTATTGTTTTCTATATACAGGTCTTTTGTTTCTTTAGGTAGGTAGATTCCTAAGTATTTTATTTTTTTTTGTTGCAATGCTGAATGGAATTGTTTCCTTAATTTCTCTTTCTGTTTTCTCCTTGTTAGTATATAGGAATGCAAGGGATTTCTGTGTGTTAATTTTATATCCTGCAACTTTTCTATATGCATTGGTTAGCTCTAGGAATTTTCTGGTAGAGCCTTTAGGGTTTTCTATGTAGAGGATCATGTCATCTGCAAACAGTGGGAGTTTTACTTCCTCTTTTCCTACCTGGATTCCTTTTATTTCTTTTTCTGCTCTGATTGCTGTGGCCAAGACTTCCAAAAGTATGTTGAATAGTAGTGGTGAGAGTGGGCGCCCTTTTCTTGTTCCTGACTTTAGGCGAAATGCTTTCAGTTTCTCACCATTGAGGATAATGTTTCCTGTGGGTTTGTCATATATAACTTTTATTGTGTTGAGGTATGTTATTTCTATTCCTGATTTCTTGAGTTTTTTTTTAATCATAAATGGATGTTGAAGTTTGTCAATGACTTTCTCTGCATCTCTTGAGATATTCATATGGTTTTTATCTTTTAATTTGTTAATGTGGTGTATTACATTGGTTGATTTGTGGATATTGAAGAATCCTTGCATCCCTGGGATAAAGCCCACTTGGCCATGATGTATGATCTTTTTAATATGTTGTTGGGTTCTCTTTGCTAGAATTTTGTTAAGGATTTTCGCATCTACGTTCCTCAATGATATTGGCCTGTAGTTTTCTTTTCCTGTGGCATCTTTGTCAGGTTTTCGTATGAGGGTGATGGTGGCCTCAGAGAATGAGTTTGGACGTTTACATTCTTCTGCAATTTTCTGGAAGAGTTTGAGTAGGATAGGTGTTAGCACTTCTCTAAATTTTTGGTAGAATTCAGCTGTGAAGTCGTCTGGTCCTGGGCTTTTGTTTGCTGGAAGAGTTCTGATTACAGTTTCGATTTCCGTGCTTGTGATGGGTCTGGTAGGATTTTCTATTTCTTCCTGGTTTAGTTTGGGAAAGATTCTTTTCTAAGAATTTGTTCCTTTCTTCCAAGTTGTCCATTTTATTGGCATATAGTGGCTGATAGTCACCTCTTATGATCCATTGTATTTATGTGTTGTCTTTTGTGATCTCTCCATTTTCATTTCTAATTTTGTTGATTTGGTTTTTCTCCCTTTGTTTCTTCAGGAGTCTGACTAATGGTTTGTCAGCTTTTTTTTTTTAATCTTCTCAAAGAACTGGCTTTTAGCTCTGTTGTTTTCTACTATGGTCTCTTTTGTTTCTTTTGCATTTATTTCTGCCCCGATTTTTAAGATTTATTTCCTTCTACTAACCCACGGGTTCCTCATTTCTTTCTTTGCTAGTTGCTTTAGGTGTAGAGTTAGGTTATGTATTTGACTTTTTTCTTGTTTCTTGATATAAGCCTGTATTACTATGAACCTTCCCCTTAGCATTGCTTTTACAATGTCCCATAGGTTTTAGATTGTTGCGTTTTTTGTTTTCATTCATGTCTATGCATATTTTGATTTCTTTTTTGATTTCTTCTGTGATTTATTGGTTTTTCAGGAGCGTGTTGTTCAGCCTCCATTCGTTGGAATTTTTAATAGGTTTTCTCCTTTAATGGACCTCTAATCTTCCTGCATTGTGGTCAGAAAAGATGCTTGGAATGATTTCAACTTTTTAAAATTTACCAAGGCTAGATGTATGGCCCAGGACGTGATTTGTCCTGGAGAAGGTTCCATGTGCACTTGAGAGAAAGGTGAAATTCATTGTTTTGGAGTGAAATGTCCTATAGATATCAATTGGGTCTAGCTGATCCATTGTGTCATTTAAAGTTTGTGTTTCCTTGTTAATTTTCTGTTTAGTTGAAATATCCATAGGTGTGAGTGCAGGTATTAAAGCCTCCTACTATTATTGTGTTATTGTTAATTTCCCCTTTCATACTTGTTAGCATTTGCCTTACATATTGTGGTGCTCCTATGTTGGGTGCATATATATTTATAATTGTTATGTCTTCTTCCTGGAATGATCCTTTGATCATTATGTAGTGTCCTTTGTCTCTTTTCACAGCCTTTATTTTAAAGTCTATTTCATCTGATATGAGTATTGCTACTCCTGCTTTCTTTTGGTCTCTATCTGCGTGAAATATCTTTTTCCAGCCCGTCACTTTCAGTCTGTATGTGTCCCCTGTTTTGAGGTGGGTGGGTCTTTTGTAGACAACATATGTAGTGGTCTTGTTTTTGTATCCATTCAGCCAGTCTTTTTCTTTTGGTTGGGACATTGAACCCATTTACATTTAAGGTAATTATTGATAAGTATGATCCTGTTGTCTTTTACTTTGTTGTTTTGGGCTCAAGCTTATAACCCTTTCTGTGTTTCCTGTCTAGAGACGATCCTCTAGCATATGTTGAAGAGCTGGTTTGGTGGTGCTGAATTCTCTCAGCTTTTGCTTGTCTGTAAAGCTTTTGATTTCTCCTTCATATGTGAATGAGATCCTTGCTGGGTACAGTAATCTGGCTTGTAGTTTTTTCTCTTTCTTCACTTTAAGTATGTCCTGCCATTCCCTTCTGGCCTGAAGAGTTCCTATTGAAAGATCAGCTGTTATCCTTATGGGGATCCCTTTGTGTGTTATTTGTTGTTTTCCCCTTGCTGCTTTCAGTATTTGTTATTTGTGTTTGATCTTTGTGAATTTGATTAATTTGTGTCTTGGGGTGTTTCGCCTTGGGTTTATCCTGTTTGGGACCCTCTGGGCTTCTTGGGCTTGGGTGACTATTTCCTTCCCCATTTTAAGGAAGTTTTCAATTATTATCTCCTCAAGTATTTTCTCATGGTCTTTCCTTTTGTCGTCTTCTTCTGGGACTCCTATGATTCGAATGTTGGGGTGTTTAACATTGTCCCAGAGGTCCCTGAGGTTATCCTCATTTCTTACAATTTTTTTTTTTCCTCTCTGCTTCATTTATTTCTACCATTCTATCTTCTACCTCACTTACCCTATCTTCTGCCTCTCCTGTTCTACTCTTGGTTCCCTCCAGAGTGTTTTTGATCTCATTTATTGCATTATTCATTATTGATTGACTCTTTTGTATTTCTTCTAGGTTCTTGCTAAACATTTCTTGCATCTTCTCAATCCTTGTCTCCAGGCTATTTATCTGTAACTCCGTTTTGTTTTCAAGATGTTGGATCATTTTCACTATCATTCTTCAGAATTCTTTTTCGGGTACTTCCCTATCTCCTCCTCTTTGGTTTGGTGGGCATCTATCCTGTTCCTTTACCTGCTCAGTATTTCTCTGCCTTTTCCTCTTGTTTAGATTGCTGTGTTTGGGGTGGCCTTTCTGTATTCTGGCAGTTTGTGGTTCCTCTTTATTGTGGGGGTTCCTCACTGTGGGTGGGGTTGGACAGGTGGCTTGTCAAGGTTTCCTGGTTCGGGAAGCTTGCGTTGGTGTTCTGATGGGGGGAGCTGGATCTCTTCTCTCTGAAGTGCAATGAAGTGTCCAGTAGTGAGTTTTGAGATGTCTATGGGTTTGGTGTGCCTTTGGACAGCCTGTATATTGAAGCTCAGGGATATGTTCCTGCGTTGCTGGAGAATTTGCGTGGTATGTTTTGCTCTGGAACTTGTTGGCTTTTGGGTGGTGCTTGGTTTCAGTGTAGGTATGGAGGGTTTTGGATGAGGCTTTTGGATTAATGTTCCCAGGAGTCAGGGGTTCTCTGGTGTTCTCAGGTTTTGGACTTACGCCTCCTGCCTCTGGTTTTCAGTCTTATTCTTACAGTAGCCTCCAAACTTCTCCATCTATATAGCACTGATGATAAAATGTCTAGGTTAATGATGAAAAGTTTCTCCACACTGAGGGATCCCCAGAGAGGTTCACAGAGTTACTTGGAGAAGAGAAGAGGGAGGAGCGATATAGAGGTGACCAGGAGGCGAAGAGGGGGAATCAAAAGGGGAGAGAGCAAGCTAGCCAGTAATCACTTCCCTATGTGCTCTCCACAGTCTGGACCCCTCAGAGAGGTTCACGTAGTTGCCCAGATAAGAGAAGAGGGAGGAAGGAGACAGAGGTGGCCAGGAGGATAAAAGGGGGAATCAAAAGGAGACAGACAGATCCAGCCAGTAATCAGTTCCCTAAGTGTTCTGCACAGCCCAGAATACACATAGAGATTCACAGAGTTGGGTAGAGAAGAGAAAAGAGAGGGCGGAGATAGAGGTGACCTTGTGGAGACAAGGAGAGTCAAAAGGGGGAGAGAGCAATCAAGCCAGTAATCACACTCCCAAGTAAAAATGAGTACTGCAGATTGAGTTCTTAAAGGTACAAAATTGATAACAAATGCCAAAAAGCAAAGATTAAAAATCTAGAGTAGAGGTTAGACTCTCAAAAACACAATATTAAGAAAAGAAAACAAAGTCACAAAAAATTATAAACTATATATATGAAGTTTGCTTTTCAAATAGGGTCCTTTTTTTTTTTTGCAAGGTAATAGTAGGTTGTAAAAATGAAAATTAAAGGAGTAATAGAGGACTTAAAAATTAAAAAAAAATTTAAACATGATAATAATACAAATAGATCTAGGAATTTCTCTGTAGCTGTTGCGGGCATTGTGGGTTCAGTTCAATTTCAGATAGTTCCTTGATCCAGCTTATACCTCTCAAGATCTATTGGCCCCTTCCAACATAGTCGCTGCTAACTTCAGGGTTTTAATCTTTTGCACCTGTCATTTCCAAAGTGGTTCCCTCTGTTTGATTTTGCTTCTTCTGTTTGCTGGTCTCTTCAAGTGTCTAACTTCTGTCCAGACACAAGGGGCGAAGGTGGTCACTTACTTAAGCTCACCTGTTCAGCCCTGCTGTGGGGATGGAGGAACACTGCAAGCAATATCACCGGCGTGTGTGGGGAGTGCGCACAGTGTCTCGGCCGCACTGGGTTTGCCCCCGCTCATGGCGTGTGCACTTTCCCAGTGTACACTTCTCAGGCTCTAGGTTGCTCTGCGGGGAAACTGTCTGAGGCGGGCCCTGGATTGTGTGCACTTCCCAGGTCTAAGCCACTCAGGTTCAGGTTCTCGTGTACTCCACAAAGGTGCAGACTCGGGTTGGGCCTGCGTTTTGTGCCCCTCCCAGGTCTGAGCAGCTCAGGTGACCAGCTGCTTGGCGAGCGTCATCTCCCCAGGTGGGGGCTGCGTCTTATCACCTCCCGGGTCCCAGCCACTGAGTTTACTGGGTGGCAATGGGCGTGGCCATCTCTGGTGTGCCATGCGTCTCTTCTGGGGAACTGATCTCTGGCTGGGACCCTCCAAGCGGATGTCAACCATCCAGAATCCCAAGAAGTTTTGGTTAGTGACAGGGTGTGTGCTTGCAGTTTGGTAGAGGATGCCTCTCTGGGGCCGAGTTTGCCTCTTTCCAGCTCTGGCTGCCCGCCTCCTGCCTCCCTGCCTCCGGTGGGGCATGAGGTGGTCTGCAGTGGGCTAGCTCTCCTCTGGTATTCACTCAGTCCTTTGTTCTGTGGGCGGGCCTGGCAGTGCCTTAGTTTAGGGCTTTTTGCGGGGTAGTTCTCTCTCTCTCTTTTGTCCCTCTCTCTCTCTGGCTGTCCTACAGTTTAGGTTGCTATCTCATGTTAGTTCCCTCAGATTGCCCTCAGGGCATTCAGGCCTGGTCCTCAACATAAGCAATGCAGCCCCCCCTTGCTGGTGGCGGATGCGAGCACTGGGAGTTGCCGTTAGGCACATAATCTGTGGGGTTTATTTATTTATTTATTTTTCCTCCTTGTTACATGGCCCTCTGACATTCCAAGTCTCCCCACAGACCCGCCGGTGAGAGTGTTTCCTGGTGTTTGGAAACTTCTCCTCTTTTACGACTCCCTTCCTGGGATGGATCTCCATCCCTACCTCTTTTGCCTCTCTTTTTATCTTTTATATTTTGTCCTACCTCCTTTCGAAGGCAATGGGCTGACTCTCTGGGTGTCTGATGGTCTCTGCCAGCATTCAGAAGTTGTTTTCTGGAGTTTGCTCAGCATTCAAATGATCTTTCGATGAATTTGTGAGGGAGAAAGTGGTCTCCCCGTCCTATTCCTCTGCCATCTTCAGACCGCCCCCCATTTTTTTTTAAGGAACTTTATTAATTTCAGTGTTTATAGATGTTAAATTACCATGTCAATTCTTTGTTATACATGTGAAACTAACATGTAAATTCTTCCATATCAGAAAGTTAGTCATTTTGGTTACTTGATTTTTTTAGTTTGTTCTTTCTTTCCTGATGTGATTACTGAGTCCTGCTTGATCATCATAAATGTATTTGAAAACTTTTAAACCTTCAACTTGGATAATCATCGTTTTGCTCCTTTTTTTTTTATGTAGATCATTCCTTTCATCTTTCCCTGGAATCCAGAAGACATAGATAGGAAATAAGAGTCGTCAGTGTGCTGTTTACAGGGAAAGAAACAGTCAACCATGTGAATGTTCAAATAGGGTTGTAAAAAATTCATTTATTCTTAACTGAAGGATAATTGCTTCCCAGAATTTTGTTGTTTTCTTGTTGTCAGACACCAACAAGAATCAGCCATAGGTACAGCCACGTCCACTCCCTCCCAAACCCCCCTGCATCTCCCTCTCCATCCCACCCTTCTTGATTGTTGCAGAGACCCTCTTGAGTTCCCTGAGTGATAGAGCAAATTCCCACTGGCTATCTATTTTACAGATGGAATTGTAAGTTTCCATGTTATTCTCTCCATCCATCTCACCCTCTCCCCTCTTCCCTTCCCCCGTGCCTGTAAGTCTTTTCTCTATGTCTGTTTCTCCATTGCTGCCCTGCAAATAAATTCATCAGTACTCTCTTTCTAGATTCCATACATCTGCATTAGTATATGATATTTATATTTGTCTTTCTGACTTACCTCACTATGTATAATAGGCTCTAGGTTCATCCACCTCGTTAGAACTGACTCAAATGCGTTCCTTTTTACAGCTGAGTAATGTTCCTTTGTATATATGTACCACCACATCTTCATCCATTCATCTGTCAATGGCCATCTAAGTTGCTTCCATGTTCTAGCTATCATAAATAGCACTGCAATGAAAATCAGAGTGGATGTGTCTTTTCCACTTTGGTTGCCTCAGGGTATACTCCTGGCAGTGGGATTGCTGGGTCATATGGTGGTTTTATTCCAGTTTCTGAAGGAATCTGCATAGCATCTTCCATAGTGGTTGTATCAATTTACCTTCCCACCAGCAGCCTCCACACCCTCTCCACCATTCATTGTTTGTAGACTTTTTGATGATGGCCATTCTGACTGGTGTGAGGTGGTATCTCATTGTGGCTGAGTGGTGAAGAATCGGCCTGCAGTGGGAGACCTGGGTTTGATCCGTGTGTTGGGAAGGAAGGCATGGCGACCCACTCCAGTATTCTTGCCTGGAGAATCCAATGGACAGGGGAGCCTGGCAGGCTTCAGTCCATAGGGTGGCACAGAGTCGGACACGACTGAAGCGACCAAGCAACAGCAGCAACAGCAGACTTTTGGATGATGGCCATTCTGACTGGTGTGAGGTGGTATCTCATTGTAGTTTTGATTTTCATTTCAACTGTGATTTTTTACCACAAGATAGTGCTTGAAGCTTGAAGGTACTACTACATTTGGATTGTCAAGTTGATCTGCAGGGAACATTTCAAGAGCAGCAAAAGCATGGGAAATAGTAATGAATATGTGGGGTTATAATAACAGCAGTTAGCTTTAGTGATGTTTCAGTAAGTGCAAAGCATTTTGGATAGCTTACATAGCACGTGCAGAGTATCTTTATGGCAGCCGTACTTGAAGTAACATAAAGTAACGGTGCCCTGTTTGAAGGTGGCAGCTATGGAAGGAGATAAGAAGGGGCTGATCTCTTAGATGTGGCAACCACTGCTTGGTGATGCAGAACCGTGTTTGAATTCGGCATCCTGGTTCTGTCACATAGCAACTGTGGGATCTTGGCAAAATCTGTCTTAACCGGGTTAAAAGTAGGGTGCTTTCTTCAAAAGGGATTAGGAACTCTTCATGCAACCCATTGTTATCATTCATTCTAGCAGAGTGTTTCTGAGAGCCTTCCACAGAAGTATGTGGGTCATTTGCCTGGAACTGCTGGTCAAAGAGAAAAAAAGACATTAAATGAACAAATAGAAGGTAAGAACTCTATTTTACAGAAAAATCATTTGACAGAATGTTGATTGAAAACGGGAATGCTGATACACTCTAATAGGCAAAGAAAATCACCTGTCAGATGGGTAGTGAGAAAAAAGACGAGAAAAGGAGGGCAATCGTGCATCTTATCAGGTGTCTACCACAGATTACATTGAGAATCCAGTTTAAGAAACTAAATTATTCGTTCTTAGACTTACTTCACGGTCCAGTGTTTTAAGACTTTGTCCAGTTAAGACTCTCCAATTCAGGTGGTGCAGTTTCATTCCCTGGTCAGGGAACTAAGATCCCATGTGACACGTGACCAAAAGGAAATTATTACTTCTATTTCAAGATAACTCTACGCCCTCAGGAAGGTGAAGAAACAAGAGGCAAGAGAGAATGAAAGATGAGAGAGGCAGAGGGTACAGGGAGGAAATGAGCAAAAGGAAGCACGGGTCTGTGGGGGAAGGTGGAATAAGTAATGAAGGTCCTTAGATAAAGGGAGAGTATTTGACATGGACGATGGATTTGAAGTGAGCGTCCGACACCAAAACTTGTCAGGGAAGAACTGCAAAGTTCTCCCCCCTCTTCCTGTTGTACTCGTTATTAGGAAGACATTCAGAACTGACGTCTCCAGGCATGCAGAGCTGTGTTTTATCTTCTGTGGAGTGCAGGCATAGGAGCTCAGCTGTAAACGTGTGCAAATTGATGTCATATGAAATGTTGCTGCTGTCTAGGATGGTATCACATGGGACAAAACAAGAGAGCTGGAAAGAAGGAGAGAGCAGGGGGCGTGATGGGGAGACCAAGGAACCCACAGCCTCATAGAGAGTCCACTGGAAGCTTTCCAGCTTCTAATGCCATTTCAGTTTCGGGGGACGTGTTGGCGTGAGGAAACAGAGGCTGAGATTTCAGGAGCATGAATTAAGTTGAAGTCATGTAGAAGCAGACTCCGTGTAGACCAGTTTCTCAAGTTTTAGTTAGTCACTTGGGGACCATGTGTGAAGTGCACATGCTGAGCAGGAGATCTGAGAGTCTTTGTTTCTAACAAGCTGTCCAAGTAGCAAGGGTGTAGCCTTGCCTTTAGAGAAATCTGGAAGAAGAGCATTGGATAGTGCAGGACATAACAGGATCAAGGAAAAGCGTTATTTTGTGTTTCCTTCTGAGCGTGTTTATAGCCAGATGGAAGCAAAGAGTTGAAGTAGCAGTTATAGGTGTAAGATACCATTGCTAAGCAAAGAAGGAGAAAGACATGGTAGGGATGATCCATAGAAAGGATGTCAAGGGGGAAGATTTGAGTCCACAGATCCAGAGATTACCATTTAGAGAGGAGAGAATCTAGTGAAAGGACAAAGGGAGGTAAGCACGGCCTTAGGGAGGTGAGTTTGGAGTTGATGGGGACACTTGAGAGCGCTCCTTCTAGATGACTTCAGTGTATTTACCCTGAAAAGAGATAAGATCATTATTGCTCCAGAGAATCCTGGAGGTGGGAGGGGGTGCTAGAAGTGGGGGAATCGGCAGCCCCTCCGAGTAACTCTTAGTCATCAGAGGTATATGTTGTACCGGTATTTGTTATTCTAATTAGATTAATTTGAAAATGACGGCATTGAATTCTTTTTTTAAAAAGATAGCTGATTTTTTGAAAGTTGTTTCATAGAAATCCTTTGAAGCATTACCATGATGTACCAAACCAAACTAAATTTTGAAGCCAAACAGATTAATAGGGTTCATTCCTTAAATGCTAGAAATACTTTTAATAAATAATACACTGATTTTGAAACATGCAAGATTTTTAATTTCTAATAATTCTGTGGCAATTCAATGTATTATTTCCTTTTTGATAATTGTATTTGAATATTGAGAATTGATTATACATTATTTCCTAGATGTGTCTTGTATACTTTCGTGCATGAGTGGATCGAGAAACTTTAAGATGGCTAAAC
>CATKSN020000321.1:0-28126 GCA_949782905.1 Rangifer tarandus platyrhynchus
TCTCGCTCGCTTCCGCCGCGTGCGGCTGGTGAAGACGCAGACAGTCCACGCCACAGATAGTCAGTCGGCGGCAGGCAGCGTGGTCCGGAGGGCGGAACACGGAGGGGACTCTCGGTGGCACGCGTGTTAAACGGTGCTTAGAGTGTCAGCTTGTAGCCCACGGTCTTCACATCACGAAGACCCGTTCCAGTAACCACGCCACACATAATTACACAGCCCACAGGAGCGTCACACCAGGCCGCGTCAGCGATACCGGCACAAGGTGAACAGCAGCAGGAGCCCCCCAGTAGATGCCGTGTACTGAGTACTACGCGCAGGAGCAGGCGGCATTTAGTCGTTCTGTTGACGTCAAAGCAGATTTCATACAGAAGGGAAGACGCAAAAAAAGTCCATATTTTTGGTAGGACGGACTGGTGTGGATACACCGGACGACGGATGCTCAGGCGGGTGGTCCGCTAAGCGCAGCACCTACAGACATCACAGGCTGGTGAGCGTGTTCTCGATGCGGGATGCACCTGCTAACGACATCTCCACAAATTTCCACTAACTCAACTAACTGGCTACGAGTCGCTACAGATACTCACCTCATGGAGGAGGAATCCGTGAATGAATACGATGTGGGCAGCGTGTCTTATTAGCGGTCGTGCTCGAACTGCTTGCTGGCCCTGCCGCTAGCTAGACACGGAGTGACTGCTGACACCAGCGTGTCGTCCTTCCCCACTTCAGCTTTGCTTCTGCCGGTCTACTAGCTACAATGACGCACTGTTGGGAGAAGACTACTTGACTTTTTATCTTTGCGTGGCTCCCGCAGTAGTGCCGCACGTGGGGTAGAGGCGAACGCGTTGTTGCTGTGCTGCTGTGTTGGTGCCGATCGTGTACACTGCGCCGAAGGGGGGAAGCAGTCCAGCAGACTTCACTAGCATTCCAGTACGCCCAGCCACCAGAGTTTGGCTCCGAGTAGGTGTTCAGGTGCACGTGTACTGGCAAGGAAAAACTCGGAAGGTGCTCCCGCGTACGCTACACACATGGGGAGCATATCTGCGAGGGCATTTGTCTGAAGGCCTGCAGACTATCGTCAGCACCACCTACGAGACGGCGTATGCATACGAAGGCGTTTGCCGCTGAAACGAAACTACTTGTGTGGACTTGCTTATCTGAAGTTCCCAGAATCAGCGCTGAACGGCGCCCCCTGCTCCATAAAGATTCGGCTGCATTGAAGATCGTGCTCCGTAAACAAAATGGAGTGCAGGCTCGGTGGGGAATCGGGCTTTGGCGAGCTCGAGTAGTAGTCTCTTCAGCGGACAAAGCCCACGGCATTCCATCTCGGAACGACTGCAGGACCGAGGAACTACTGTGCGGCTTTCCTGCTGAGGCTACGCGCACCCCTGGTGCATCACCAGACATGTGAGCCCTCCAAACAGCGCACATTTCAAGATGAAGATACGATTGGATCTGCGCTCACCTTTGGGTTGTGGGCTTCGCCTGGAGATCCGTTGCAACCGCCTCAAACGTGCGTGAACACAACGTTACGCTATTTGATGGTGTACATGGAACGCTTCTGCGGACGGCCAGCGCTTTCTCAGCACTTCACATTGAGCAGCACCATCGTCGATATCGTGTACTCGCGCTGACTGTGCTGAGCAGCTGCCTGTCGTTTCCCTAGGTAGCTCGTAACCGGGGCCGCCGGCGCACGTCACGACTTCTCGTACGCCATAAGGGCATGATCTGTTCCATCTCCGCGAGTGCTTGTCAGGAGTGCTTCGACACTGGAGGGAATTGCGGGCGCATGGTCCAAAGGCGAGAGCGTCACGCCGCCCCCCTGGAAAGCTATTCTGTTCGCCTGCGTACGTGCGCGCCCTTCAGGCTCCACGAACACTAGCTACTTTTACCAGCGCTCAGAAGCGCATCCCTATGCAAAGTGCTGCATGAAGCTCCTTTGTCCACGCGTGTCTGCATATCACACGTCGCACCCTTGTGGGACAGGCACCTCTGCGGTCCGTCTCTTCCTAATCATCCCATTCGTTTGAGTGCCACGGTACCAGAATTTCCTGCGAATACCGGACATGAGGGCCACAAAGTCCGTCGTTTACAGAAGTTTCACGGTGGGGGCTTTTCTATGTGTCTCTTGCCCTCCGGGTGACGATAGTGTCAGCAGCCCTCGAGAGATCCTTTCGCCGTACTCAGTACCTGTAGGTATGCAACAATTGCACGTAGGCTGGAGGTAGGGCGCAGATGTCCTAACAGCAGAGAAAAAGCCTTAGGCGCCGGGTCTCCCCTTAGAGTCGTTGCTTAGAGACGCGCCCGCGGCGGCCACGCACCGCAAAAACGGAGTGTAAGCATGATGAACAGCCTCAGAGGCACGGGAAGCATATCCGATCACCAGGTGACAGCTGCGGAGCGGAGGCCGCACGGGATTCCCCTCCATGCCAGGCGGCAGCGTGCGGCGCCACAAAACGTCGTGTCAAACCGCACGAGCGCCTAGAGATGCTCAACAAGAAGATTTACCAACGCAGGTCCCCTTCGCGCTAAAGCATCCTTCCTTCCGTTGAGACGGCAAACTACAGAGATAGTCCAATCGTGTGCAGGATGACATGCGCGTGCGGCGCCAGTTGTAGACGTTCACAAAGAACATGCACACACAAATACACGCGCTTACACAGTCACGTGATCCACCTACCGTACCCGGAGTACCAGGCACGCGTTCACCTACTTGTAACAAACCGTTAGCAACGGAGGGGTGCGCGAATCACAAGTACTGGCCGAGTAGACCGGCCGTATTTTCCGCTTTTGGGAGACGGCTTTCAGGTCATTCAGCGGGGCCTCTAAATGCCGGCTCGTTTTTGGTCTTCGCACGCATGACTGAAGGACCAAGAAACGAGAAAGAAGGAAGGGCATGTCCATTCATAGGCATCATAGTTTACACCTGCTGGGCTCCACAATACCCTTTACATACACCACCGTTGGGAAGGGACTGCGGCAGGAAAGCTTAACATCTACGCGGTGTCGCGTTGAGGGTGACGCTGGTGCGTACGCGCGCAGCACAAGCTGAGAAACTGTGGCGCCAAAAGAAAGAGGGCAAAGTCTAGGAAATGAGCTGCTTTGGGGATGCCTCAAATCTGGAACACCGCAAGCTTTCTTCAATCCTCTTCGTATGCCGCTGACCGCGCAAGTAGGCCGTGAGGCAACACGAGGTTTCTGCTGCAGCACTCCACTATTCCCCGCATCAATTGCGTCGGCGTGGGGGCAGAAGTGACAAGGCAAAGCGAAGGAAACGAGCTATCGGCTCTCTCCTTTCACGATGCCTTACGGCCAGAACCGCGCGCTTTCAGCACTCCACCCACCACAGAATAAAAAAATAGCGGCTTCACGAGAAAAAAAGGCGAAGGGCGAAGAAGAGCGCTATTGATAGTAAGCTTTGGACACGCCTTCAGTCCGGAATTCTGTGAGCATTCGTCACTCTTCGCACGCCCCACGCCAATCAAGTAGACCCGGAGACAAACGAAGGCTTCCTTAACCTGCTGCAGCACTCCGCTGTCCCTTGCACCGATTGACCCGGCGTGGCACCGGTAGAAAGAAGGCGAAGTGGAACAAGTGAGCTATGTGCTGTCTGCTTTAGTGGGGCCTGAGGTCCGGGACTCTGCGAGCTTTCATCATGCCCTTCGCCGATGAAACTGACCCCGAGACTAGCCGAAGCTTGCTAAGCGTGCTGCACCGCTTCGCTATCCCCTGCACCGTGTGACTCGGCTTCGAGGCAGATACTGCAGCGTACAACGGCGCAGATAGTCACACCCACATGGACGCGTGTGCCATTGTGGCGCCCGTAGCAGGCTACTCACCCCTTCAAAGGGAGAAATTATCCACAGGATCGCAGGGGCGCATGTGCCGTTGCCGCGCCTGTAGCCGGATATCTCACCCTCTAGAGAATTAGCCGCCCTCAGGCGCTTTCACAACATGCCCGTGCAAACATTTACGCCAGAGTGCTCCACCACGCATAACAATGTTCTGGGGGAGCGGGCGCCGTTGTGGCGCCTGTGGCAAGCTGCCTCCCCTTTCAGAGTGGAACCTTATCAATGCTCCTTCTACACGCTCGTGGGACCGTTTGCTAGATAATGCTCTGCCCCGAGGAACGGCCCTATTCAATGGCGTGCTCCGTGCGAATTGTCTGCTGTCAGTGTTGCTGGCCTTTTTGGTTTCCTCAAGGGTCGACAAAATGCAGTGCACCGCCAGAGCGGCGCTGAGCAACTGAACTCCCAGGGCTACCCTCCGGATATTTGCTTGCACGTCTTCATAGTCGTATACGAACAGGTTGGACCCGTGCTAGCGTGCCATCGTCAGCGCGGACTCTCCCATGTATGCGAGTACATAAGACTGGGCATAAACAGCAGCACCAATAAGCAAATACAGAAGCAGACAAAAGCTGACAAATAGCAGCGAACACCGCCAAAGAGATAGCGGCAGACAGCAGGAAATATGCTGTGCACCCGTCAGCTGGGAGTCGTGTGCACGGGGCTTGCGAGATCCAAGCAGCTCCACCCGGGAGCAGCTACGCCGGCATCCGGCAAGAGTAACATGCGTATACAAGTTTAGGAACCCCCCAGACTACGTCTTCGCGGCTGTACAAGCAACTAGTCATCGAGAGACTCCAAGCCCACGGAAGATATCGTCGCACAGAGGCAGACGCAGATGACTGTCACCTCTCACAGCTTGCCACTTTCTCTGTAAGTGCGTCTGTTCGGACCGAAACAACTGGAGGCGGCAGATGCTCATCAACACTAACAGCTTGTCAGTTCCCCTGTAGCTGCGTTTGTTCGGAGAAACAGCTGCAGTCATCGCCATTCTGTCTATTTGTCAATACGGTACATGCGCACTCAGGTCCCCTTCGGGAACACCGGTGGTTGCGGGTCTGTCCCGCCGATTGTATTCCGCCCGGAAGGCCTGGGATAAGGTATTCGCCTAGAATCTCCGTTCCACTGCACCCACCCACACTTATTCGCAGAAAGCCGGCAGAAGGGATTGGAGCTTCTGCGATAGGGCACGACAATGGGGAGCGCCGTGGCAAAGAAAAAGCGCTTTGTACGATGAGGGAACCTCGCCTTCGCAGTGCCGGCAGCTATAAGATCGTGCATGTACTGTAGCTTCTGCGTCGCTACACAACACAGAGGACACGCACAAATGTCCGCACGGGTACTATTACTACAGCACACTGGGCAGGCTTTGCTTCTCGCCCTCTTCCTCCTCCTCCTCCTCCACAAAGACCTACCTCGGGATACATTGGATGCACGGAACCTAGGTTATGTAGGCTGTGTAGCGACGATGATGTAGACGTGCCCGGGAGCCCCCGTGTACAGAAAGAGCTCAGAGGGTAAGCACTGCCTGAATGCAGTAGTGTCAACAGTGGTCCAGCTGGGGCACTCTCGCACACTGAGAAGCCCCCGGCCTATCTACGACGAAGACCTACAACGCCCCACTTACTGCTTCTGCTGCTCCCTCATCAGCCACATGATTTTATACATATATAAATGGACATAGCATTGTACGTATATATATATATATATATATATATATATATATATATATAGTGACGGCCACTCAGAACCTTATCTGATATTTCTCGTTCCTGATGCTGCTGCGTTCCCCGCAGTCGCTCAGAAGTATGCACAGCAGACGCGTATGACACGGAAATGCGCAGACGCACACCGATCGTCGGACAAGCACATACGCACATGGATACAGGTACGCACCGCCGCGGACAATCTGCTACTCCTGTACTGCGTGTCGTGAGAGGCAATCGCTGCGTGTTCCGTATTTGTGCTAAGTGTGTTGTTGTAGACATTTGCTGGACGGTCTTCTATCTGTACCCTGTGCATCGTCGTAGGGTAGCGCTGCACAGTCTTCTGCTCCGGTTTCGCCTCTAGCTGTAAACAAGCGCCGCATACGTTTAGTTTCGTGGGCTGCGCATCGCTGTAAGCAATCGCTGCAGACTTGCCTATTCGTGTACTGTTGATCGCTGTTAGCAGCTGCTCCAGACTCTTCTATTCGTGTACTTGTAGGCCACTGCTGCAAACTTTCCTGTTCATGCGTTGTGTGTCGTTGTTGGCAGTTGCGGCAGACGAGTCTATCCATGTTCTGTGTCGATGTGAGCAATTGCTGCAGACTTCCATATTCGAGCACTGCGTATCGCTGTAGGCCATTTGCTGCACACCTTCTTGTAAATAGGCTTGGTGTTTATAATCTGGATATTACCAAGCTACTAAATTATGTAATTTGAATACACACTGTGTAAATATATATATATATATACTAAAGTCGACATATATTATATATAATACAATACAGGTAGATAATAATACATGCGATATATAGTATATAATATGATCTCCCCCTCTCTTTCTCTACTTACATCAGCCGCTACGCTAGGGGAAATCTTCGCCACGGCGAGCTGCTAGAAATTGACAGCCTCCGCCCGCTGCACGCTTCAAACTCCGCACTAGCAGCAGCGGCCGCATAACCGACACTTACATCAGTCTCCACTCTTGGACGAAGTGTTCGTCACCACGAGGCTCGAGGGATAAACAGTATTCCACTACTGTGCATGCTTCGCGTTCTGCAGTAGAAGCAGCAGCAGCCCACCGCAAACTTGCGTCAGTCTCTACAATTAGAAAACATGTTCCTCGTCACAAGTTGCTAGAAATGAGCAACGTGCAAATGCTGAGTGCTCTGCAGTAGAAGAAGCAACAGCCCACCGCGAATTTGCGTCAGTCTCTACACTTAGAAAACATGTTCTTCCTCACACTTTGCTAGAAATGAGCAACCTACAAACGCTGAGTGCTCCACGCTCTGCAGTCCCGGCAGCAGCAGCAGCAGCGCACCCCGCAGCCGCATCCCTCCGTGGGGAGAGTGTTGGTCATCACGAGTTGCTAGCACGAGCAGCCTAACAATGCTGCATGCTACACGCTCTGCAGTAGCAGCAGCACCAACAGCAGCAACGGCGCATTTCACACCTGTAAGAGGCGCAGCGCTCGGAAAGAGTTGCTAGAGATAGAAAATATCCAATGCGGCATGCGCCGCCAGCTTCGACAGCAGCAGCAGCCGACAATCAGCCGGAAGAAGCGTTCGTCATAACGACTTGCTGGAGATAAACAATCTTCCACCACCTCAGCATATATTCCGTTCTACAGTAGCAGCAGCACCCGCTCCTCTCAGACTTGCACGAGTCGCTACGCTTGGACGAAGCGTTCGTCGCAACCATTCGCTGAAAAGAACCAATCTATCACCACTGCTGCATCCTCCACTCTAAGTACTCTGTTCCCGCTGAGCATCACTGCAAGAAGCATAAGCCGTCACCAGCCAGCCATGCAGAGTTGCAGGCGAGGCTTCCTTCCACAAGAATACTTTCGTAACGTAGGCGCAGCCAAGCAATATCCACTGCTTAGTTACGAATTTATTATAGATAGGACACGCTGAAGATACTGCGCGACTACACGCAAGACCTGCTGTATACCGTGTAGAAGGATAGACGTGAATAAGATTATATTGAAGTACAGACCCCTGCAGGAGGAGAGCATACGTAACCTCATAACGAAGGACGGACTGACAGACGAAAAGATGCGCTTGCAATGGGGTGCAGACCTCTGTAGGAGGGAGAAGAATACATTATCCCATAAAGACAAGCAGCCCTTTACGGCAGGATAAGAAGACAGAGCCTCATAATAAGGTACAGCCCTTTTGAGAAGCAGAAGAAGAAGAAGAAGAAGAAGAAGAAGCAGAAGCAGAAGAAGAAGAAGAAGAAGAAGAAGAAGAAGAAGGAGGATATATAGCCTCAAAGCGAGGTACAGACCTTAACAAGGGGAGAATGTATAACCTTACTGTGAGACAGAGACCGTCGCAGGAAAAGGTTGTATCACCTCGTAACGAGGTACAGGCCTCTATGAAAAGAGAAGAACACATAAGCTTGTAATGAAGAGCAGATTTGTATGCAGGGGTAAGAAGACATGACCTCATGATGAAGGACACACCTCCGTAGGAGGAGACAAACACGTGAGCTCATACAGAGATACAGACACAATCCGAGACTTTCTTGTGCCCATGCACAGCACCGCCCTTCTGCGGCTATTGACCGGGCTAGCGCATGGCCGCGTAAGTTGCTGTTGTGTCCTTGTGAGAGTACAGGTGTCAACAAGAAAAGGCGAAAGGACGGTGAATATACGAATATGTATATACATACATGTATATATACAAATATACCCTCACAGGATAATATGTATACAATTCTTTCACTTCTCGGCTCCCACGTACGAATCCGTGTAAGTTGCTGCTGATTCGTTGCAGAGGTGTGATGGCAAGAACGATAAGAGACATTGATAACTTCACAGTCCATGACTGGATGATATTTATCAGACCTTTCTCAGCTATCCACGTCCACACACGCATCCGTGCGAGCTGCTGTGGTGTCGTCAGAGAAGTAGGAAAAGCAGGAGAAAACGAGGTATTCATATATTTCGCAAGAAGTGATACCTACGAAATCTTTCTCAGCTCTCCTGTGCCACCTACGACCCTGTGGGGCCACGTATACTGATATGACCAAACGCCCTGTATGTATATACCAGAGTAAGTGCGCATATGTAGCTCACCGAATACGTCCTGCCCACAATAAGTATAAAGTCGTTCTCGGTTCCGCACTGCCACATACGATCCTGTGCAGCCACATACCGTGAGATATTATACATATATATATATATATATATATATATATGTATACAGATATATATGCATATATATGTGACAATATGTAAGTAGATACATATGTGCAGATATATATCTATATATATACCGGTATGTATAGTTATATGTACATTTACACATACATACTGATATGTACACGTATATTTACATGCACATATGTGTATTGATATGTGAATGCGTGTCTACATACAAAGACAGATACTGATACGTACATGCATATATGTATAGTCTGTTCAGGAAAAGAAAGACGTGTGCTGCCTCATAGGCACCTTGTCCTTCCCATGGTCACCACTCTTCCCGTAGCTGGTTTGTCTTACCTTCTTGCATACTGCGAAGAGTGTTGCGCGCCTGTGGGCCCATGGCGAACCTGTAGTGCCATAACACCAGTTCCCACTTCAGTTCATCGACGTATGGTCGTATTCCGGTGAGACAAAATGGCTGCCTGGTCTTGCAAAATTGACCCTCACGGCGGTAGCGGAATGCCATGGTGCTCGCTGTCGCTCTCTATCTATGCATCTATCTGTCTACCTATTTACGTATACGTGTATACGAGTCCGTACACGCGGGTCGATATATATATATATATATATATATATATATGTATATGTACATAGGAATGAGTGGATTCACTCCAAGTGGCTGAAGTCGAAGTCTTTGACTGTTGTGCGAGCAGCTCGCCAAAGTCCTCAATATGGCTACAAAGCAGGAGCAGGCCTCCACGTGGATCCCTGCTCCTCTTCTTCTTTCTTGAACTCCTTCTGAGCACCCTCGATCTCAGAGACTACGCAAAGGCCGCTGCTGACAACAACTGGCTCTCTCTGTCTCTCGCCATGAGTAAGAAATTGACACGAGCGGCAGAAGATCTTTTATCTCCTCTCCTCAGCAGCGGTAGTCCTCTTTCTTCTGTGCTGCCCTCGATAGGAGAACATGCGTAGAGTTCACAGCGGACCACTACTGGATTTCTTTGTGTTTCACCGGGTTTGATAGAGCGAGGTGGCTGGTAGAGGATTTCTTCTCTCATCTCTTCAGAAGCAGCAGTCTTTTTCCTTTCGACCGGTTTTTTATACGAAAAACTGCAGCGTGGCTACTGCCGGCAATCACTCAATCTCTCTGTCTTCTACGAGGTGCGGCACGGGGACGTGAGTGGCAAAAGATCTCGTGTTTCCTCCTTGTAAAGACCTCCTGTATCGCCTCTCTTCAGCAGTAGTACTCTTCCTTCTTCTTTATTGCTTCCATACGCGGAACTGCATAGAGGCCACAGCCAGCACGTCTCGGAGTCCTCCGCCTTTCCTCAGGTGTGATGGATGTTCAAGTCTCCGAAAGTGCATTCTGGGTGCTACAAGCTGGGTCTCGTAGTTCCCAATCCGAGGGAGAATCAGTTATGTATCCACGTCAGCACGGAGCTGAGAAATATGTATATAGAAAAAGAGATGTAGATGTATATATATATAGGCATATATATTTGTGCATATATATATGCGTAGGTGCATATATGTACACGCGAATATCGCAACAATGCAGAAACCGGCCATTCATAGAAAACAGTGCTTACGAAGCGACACGTTAGGAAGAACAAGCTTCGGACCAACGCCAGCAGGCAGGCGAAAACCATTTATATATATATATATATATATATATATATATATATATATACATATACTTGTATATATGTATACGTCGACGTTAATATCAGTAAGTTGTACTAGTCGAGAGTCCACAGGAAGCATGTATACAAACAACACTTGGACAAGAAAAATTATGCGCCCACGTCAGTACAGAGCCGAGAAATGATCATATAAATATACAACTATATATGTGTATGTGTCCGTACATATATACGTATATCTGCGTGTATGTAAATGTGGAGACAGGCACGGTTTGAAAGTCCGCATTTTGCAGAAAGCTCTGTACGAAGCAACACTGTGAGGCGAATCAATTACGCATCAGTGTCAGGCGCGACAGTCGAGAAATTCTCGTAAGCATATATAAGATATATATAGAGAGAGAGAGACAGGAAGAGAAGCTTTACTTCAAGACGAATCAACCATGTACCGTCATCGTCACACGGCTGAGACATACCAAAAGCAGCACCTTCAGAAAATTCAGTCACGTATCACCGTCAGCAGACAGTCGAGACACAGGTCTATGAGCATATCTGAATACCTCAAAAATTTGAGAAGAACTAGTTTAATACCGTACCCCTGTCAGCAGACAGTTGAGACACAAACCTATAAGCATATATATATACACAGAAAATTTGAGGAGAATCAGTTCAATACCGCTGTCAGCAGACAGTTGAGAGATACCGGAGACAACACTTGAGAAAAATCTGTTACTTACCACTGGCAGCCGAACACTAGCTACGTGCATAGATATATGTACTTAAATAGAGAAATAAGACTTCGAAAATCAAATATCTATCATCGCCAGCACATGGCTGAGAATATTAGAAACAGCACTCCGAAAAGAACAATTAGACTCGCTGGCAGCAGGCAGCGGAGACACATATCTCCGGGCATGCCTCTATGTATGTATGAAGCGGCAACAGGGGTGTGATGTTCTCCGGCACTTTTAGGAAATCATGGTGAGAACGCATATCGTTCGAGCTATTCACAGAGATATACGCCCATATAGAGCTACACATATGTATATATGTATTTTGTATCTCCGTGCATGCATCTACACTTACATGATGTGACAACAGTAATGTGATATTCTTCGGCACTTTCAGGAAACTCCGCTGAGACTGCATATCGTTCGAGCGATTCACAGAGATATACATCCACATGGAGCTACACATACGTACATATATATTTTCATTTGCGAGTAATCCTTTCCGATGGAGCGCCGCGCAAACGCATGCGTTACCGCAGGAAGAGGGTTCTCTTACCCGAAAAATAAAGGAAAGATTCTCAAAGATAATTGGCAAAAATTCTGTTATCTAAGGATCGGTGTTTCTGTGGATATCTCAAGCTATCACACACACACATCGGCCTCCGGCTCGGGTTGCGCACAACACTGACCCCTCATCATGGCTGCAACAGAGAAGTATGCAGCAACAACGACCTTAAAAAAAAAAGATTCTTCTCTTTCCCCTGACGAAGATGGACAGAGACTTCGCTCGAGGATTAGCAGAGATTCGGCGTGTATGTGTCCTTTGTGTGAGTATGCGCCAAGTGTGTAGCAACAACGAGCGGAAAAAAACGGAGAGCTTTCTTCTTTTCCTATAGGAACGAAGATTCATCTACGTCTTTTCTTACGAAGAAAGGTGAACAGAAAGTTTCTGACAACTAGCGGAGATTTTGCGTCCACGCATGCCTCTTTCGTAAGGATGCGGCAACAGCTACGTATGAAAGATACAGAGAAGCATTCTCCTTCCATGTGGAAAAAAAATGTGTTGCAAATTATGGCTGTGTCTTTTCCCGTGAGCAGCCCTATTCTCAGAGGCGCGTCGTTGACTAGTTGCAGCTATTGGAGCGTGTCTGAAGTCTCGTGATAGCAGTATATACCCGCATGTACTTACAAATATGTGCAAACACACAGCCCTATACGTGTGTATGCGTGTATGTATATACAAACGGCTCTAGCGTATATATATATATATATATATATATATATATATCTGCGCTCACATATGCACGGATACATGGGTTCTCCTCAGCGGTAGCAATGCAAATCTTCTCCGGCTGTTCCTAAGGCCCCTCCTGTTGTTTATTTCCTTCATTACGCACTACGGTGCCCTCTCTTTGTACGGCTGTTGCCTGATTCTGTCTACTGATGTAGGAACACATGTGTGCATATTGCACATTTACGTATACATATGTACACGTATACGCATATGTGTACTTATATATACTTTCGAGTGTGTGCACAGCTGTCTACTGCCGTTTATATATATATATATATATATATATATATATGTATATATACGTATATATATATATATATATATATATATATATATATATATATATGTATTTGTGCATATTATACATCTACGTTTACATACACACGTATACACATATATATATATATATATATATATATATATATTTATTTACATGTACGCACACATACACATTTGCACACCTGTTTACTGCTATATATATAAATACACATGCATATGCTGAATCTACGTGTACATATATACATTCATGTATATCTATATATGTATATCTACACGTTTGAATGTTTGCACAGCGTATACTTGGTGCAGACACCGTGAGGTGCTCAGCTGAGAAGGAAGAAAAGCAGAGGAAAAGAGAACATAAAGCGCTCCGCAGAAGGAAGAGCACTTGCACATATACGTATGTACATATGTGTATACGTATATGTATGTATATACGCGTGTTATACATGCGTAGCCATCCTGTTTATACATGTGTGTTACGCATATATGTATATATATACATATATATATATATATATATATATATATATATATATATATATATATATACATGTACACACGTGTAGACATACATCTGCAGGTGTATACATTTTAGTGTGCGCACAGCACACAATTGTTGGAGACATCTCGAGCCTCGCGCTCTGCTGTTTTTCAGAAGTGATCTCCTCTTCGCAGCCCTTCCATTTTTCTCCCTGATGTGTCCCTCTTCCTTCTTCCTTCTGCGTGTAGTTCTGAAGACACAGTAGGTGAGTATGTGTCGCAAACGCCGCAGCGTTCGCTTCTGGACTTAGGACATGCAGCAGTGTTTGCTTGGCCCCAGAATCCACGATGCTCTCTCGCCTTCATTCATGTTTGATTGCTTGCGAATCCTCGATGTTCCTCTGCCTTTCATATGTATATATATATATATATATATATATATAAATATATGTATATGTATATCTGTAAATAGGTATGCGTATGTACATGTACATGCGCATACGTACGTATATAAACGAAACATGCACGTACCTATATACACACATACATGTGTGTATGGAGAGCCCGGATGAACAAACTAATTTGTGTTAGCAGTGATAAGCGGCACACATCAGCGATGTTGGCATGCCGCTGAAGTATTCAAAAGGTAGACGGCCGAACATCTCCGCACGCCTTTATAAAACACCTGTATACAACATGATACACATACATATATATACACATATATTTGTATTTTTATATGTGGAGGGCTACGGCTCTTGCCCGTAAAGAGATTAGGTTAGTGGAAAAATTTGTCTGAGGCAGCTAAGTGACGCTCAACAGACACCACGAAGTATAAACACCTGTGTACGACAAAACACATTGATGTATACATATATATGTATATTCGTCTTATATGAAGGGAGTTAATACACAGCCCTTGCTTCTAAACTATCTTAAGATTAGATGAACGGAGCAGCCCCTCTTATCACACTCGGAAACGGTCAACATGCACCAACATAATCTGAACGCCTGTACATACCAGGTGGTAGAGATACCCAGTTGTATACATGTATACATATATATATGCTGTGCAAAAGACGATACACAGCCCTTGCCATTCAGGTGCTCAGGGCTAAGAAGACTGAAAGAAATGTTTTTATCTTAGGTAATTGGCGTGAACGCGCATTAAGATAATATGAGCACCTATATATAAGAACTGGTACCGTACATATATATATATATATATATATATATATATATACACGCATATATTGTACAGAGGGAGGGATCTCTTGCTTTTCAAGCATTTGGACTCCTTATTGAAAGATGTTATTACGGGTAAGTGACGTTGAACACACATCATTGGTGTCCTCCTAGCGGCAAGTGCTCAACAAAGGGACCGGAAAAATCTATTTTATCACATGTAAGTGACGGCCGACACACGTCAACGTAATACAAACAAGTGTATGTAGCAAGCAGTACATATAAACATACATATATGTATATATACATATATATAGACATGTATTCTGCCTCATACACATTCCTATACATATGTATATATATGCTGTCTAGAGTGCGAAAGGATGCGCAGCGCTCGCCTTTCAGGCACTCAAACTTGTATGACCGAGAAGATATATCTGCTGCAGGAACGTGATGTCGACGTACATCAGCATGATGTAAGCACTTGTATACAACAGACGGTACAAACACATATATATACGCATGTATATATATGTATATATATATATATATATATATATATATATTTAATTTGTAGAGAGATAGGGTGTGCACAGAGTTCGCGTTCTAAGGCTCATGCCAGAAAAAGACCCGTCTTCTCACACGTGTGTGATGGACGAGACACATGAACATAAAAGGAACACTTGTACATGACGAGCAGTACAAAGGCACATATACGCATATATATATATATATATACATATATATACATACATTCTGCCTAGCGAGAGAGGATACATGGCTCTCGGCTTTCAAGTACAGGCGATCAAAAGGACTTCCCTTATCACATGTGACACATATACATATATATACATACATTCTGCCTAGGGAGAGAGGATACATGGCTCTCGGCTTTCAAGTACAGGCGATCGAAAGGACTTCCCTTATCACATGTGAGTGACGGACGACACATATCAGCATGATACATACAGGTGTTTATACGGCCAGCTGTACGAAGACACGTATACGTATATATTTACATGTATATATAATAACTGATAGAAAGAGACGACGCACAACGTCTGGCTTCTGAGTTCCGATTAAGGAAAGAACGTACTTTATGAGAAGTGATTAGAGATTGTCGACACAGGCAACAGAGAACCAAGATATGTCCCTCATTAGATTGTCAGCAAGCAGCAAATGGAATTAAAGAGGGCCCCCTCCAGCTAGAGGGATCAGCTTCCCACAATAGGGAAAAAAAGTCTCCAGCTGTGGAGGACTACGTATGTGTTTGACTGTGAATTCGTGAGTATTATACTACACGCATATCTGCTAGGTAGCACCAGCTGTGACTGCACGTGTTTGACTGCGGTATGTAAGTAAGTACACCACCATACACGGCCTTACTAGCGTAAAATAGCAGCTCGTGGAGGGTCTGTAGGCAGGCTCAGCAAGGAGCAGTAACACTCAAACGAGCACTCTTTGGGTCACAGGTCGGTGCGACTTCTTCATACGTTGCTATGTGGGTACACTAATATGCGCAGATCACTGAGTACCGCGAGAACGTGCAGCAGCTTTAGCACGAAGCAAATAAAAACGGGGAAGGCCTCTTTCAGTCATAGAATCCCGTCCTCTGCTGTAGACGAAGCCACTTTCTATCTGGAGGACTACGCACCCGTTTGACTGGGTAGCGTAAGTACATTACTATACGCAAAAACGTTTTGAGTAGCTCTCCGCACATGTAAACCTCACTCGTTCTACTGTAGAGGACTCGACTCTACCTGAAAGTGTGCTCAGGTTTGGCATGAAGCAGATAGAATCAAGGGAGGACTGAAAAAGTCCTTTAGGGCAGTCCTCGGCTGTAGAAGCCAGTCCTCTGTGGAGGACTATGCACCTGTATGGCTTGCTTACGCTTGTACACTACTATACACATAGCTACTAGCGCTCCTGAATTACAGCTTGCGGAGGGTATAAAGTTAGGGCCGGCAAGAAGCAAATAAGTGAAGACACTCCATAATAACGCGGGGAGGTGCCCCGCCCAGCTGGTGCGACTTCGCCTGCTTTTCAACATGCGAGGGACGTCGCTCAGCCGTCACCCCTAGTTCTGTGTAAGACAATTCGTCTCAAGCAAATCCCTCCTTTCTTGCCAATGCGTCAAAGCATCCCTCACTTGGCGCGCGGGGCAAAGTAGCAAAAACTCAGAGAAGTGACTCCGACAGCCCAGGGAAAATTCTGGTTTAGGGTGACAATCGCTTCCAGCCGGACAATATATATATGTATATAGTTATATGCATGTCTGTATGTACACGGGTGTATATATATATATATATATATATGTATAGACAAGTACACATATATGTACAGATATGATTATAGAGATATATATACACATATATGCATACTCATGTCTCGTACGTATGGACCAGCATGCTTACTTAAATTGACCCGTGTACAGAGTCACGCGCGTGTGCATGTATACACCGTGTAGGTCCGTGTACGGGCGAGCGCCCACCTTTCCGCATATATACGCCCAAGCAGACATGCCTGCACTAACGGTGCACGTCCTCAAATATATATACAGGAGAGTATGCGTTTTCAGTCTGTGCTAGTATGCACATAAAAAATATGCTGATATCTACACATACATAAATATATATGTCAGCTCCTGCATATATACATCTATATATATGTGTATATAGCAAAGACTCCTTGTATGTACCACTGCGGCATTGAGGCACGCTGCCTCCGCCAGATACCTGCTTCTGGCGAACGCGGTTCCCCTCGCAGCCTAGACCGTGAAAATCTGTGTCTTTTCTTCTTTCTTCCTTCCGCGTACGCGAGGTCACATAAACAAACGGAGACTTCTCGGTTTCTCAGGAAAACAAGAGGTCTGTCTCGTGTCGTCTTTGCCTTCCTCTATGCAGATACGCCCACCACTCGCCTATACGGGCTAGTACACCAGTAGACGCACGGAATACGCGTGCACGACATACATATATACACACATACATATGTACATACATGCATATTATACATACGTGCGTACCAGCAGACGCTTCTTTATACTTGCTATATAGATAAATGTAGGGGTGTTGATGCTTCCAACGTTACACATATATATAGTATACTACGTATGTGAGGCGTGAGTTGATGAAAGACACTTGTATATGTGCGAAAGTCTAAGCGGTTACTGTGCATATGCGGCGTCCGCATATAAACACAGAAACACCGTCCCCAGCATACCTGGGCACAGTGATACCCGTGTGTCTTACCAAAGCAGGCATGTGTCGGGCGACTTTATGTGCCTCTAGCTGCAAGCAGGGCAGACAGTGCTTGATGTATACATACCACACGTCAGCACGCCTCCGCGGGCGTGTACACACGTAGATGTTGTTTGCTCATATCCGCAGAGCGGATGCGCACGGGTACCACCCCAGGCAGTCACTATTCGTTCTACAGTTCCGCCACCAGTATAGCCTACGCGGATTCCTCCAGTTTATCCGCCACGTCTCCGCGCAGAGACCTTGACGTGGCTGATGTGCGCGCGGGGGCACAGAACTGCATATATATATACATATATATATACATACTGAGTATGCACATACACATATACATATATACATATATATATACATATATGCCTGTACACATATACATGCATATACATATATATATATATATATATATAGAGAGAGAGAGAGAGAGAGAGAGAGAGAGAGAGCGAGAGAGACGATGATGTGTTCGGTGTGTACGCGGGACATACACAAGTATAAATAGCACATGTAATAATAATATATATATATATATACACGTATATATATACACATATATACACTCAGAGAGGCACAGAGGTCGATGTGTCTGATGTGTACGCGGTGTGTAGATATATACACATGTATCGATATGCCTCATTGTATCATATATGTAAGGATACATATACATATATATATATATATATATATATATATGTCTACGTAGTTTGGAGGAGTAAGTGCATACGTCTGAAAGTGCAGGAGAGCCGCCTCCCCACTGCTCTGGTGGACTCCTGGCGATTTCATAGATACAGAAATCGGCGTCGTGGTCTTTTTTGGCAGCAGCCGCCGGTTCCTACACATATGTGTATATGTACGTATATATCTGCGTGGATTTGGACCTCGCAGCAATAGTCTGCTCGTACATATCTGCGCAGATATGGACATTGCAGCAACAGCCTGTTCATATATATATCTGCGCAGCTGTGAATATATAGTATTAGTACCACAATGCGGACTATATAGGAAATGCTCTCGGTAGCTCGGCGTTTCCAGTCCTTCCCCTCAACAAGAAAAGCAGCCACAATAACAGCAACAGCAGCAGGACAGGCGGGAGCAAGACTCTTTTCTGTCCTATCCATTCACACACAAGCAAGACCCTGGTCTTTCCCCCTTCTTTGTCTGCCTCTTTATCTCCCTATTCTGGCGGCTTCTGCTGCTGCTCGGCCTGCTGCAGCAGACGCAGAAGTCTCTTCTGTGCCCTCTACTGTCACTCAGTATAATCCCTCTTTTTTCTTCCACACATGTGGTATCCGAGTTTTGGCTGCTGCTGTTGCTGCTGGTTCTGGTGGGCCTGCCGCAGCAGACGGAGGCGTCTCTTCTATCTCCTTCATTTTCACTCGAACAAAATCACTCTTCTTCCTTCCCTCCTTTATTCCCCTGTTCTGTGGCCGCTGCTCCTGCTTCTGGTGGGCCTTCTGCAGCGAAAGCAGCTGTCTCTTCTGCCCCTCCGATTCCCATTAGAGACGTCCTTCCTCGTCCCCTTCTCTCTCTCCCTGTTCCGCCCGCTGCTGTTGCTGCTGTCGCAGTTGCTGCGGGGTCAGCTGCTTCTCGCAGAGTGTAGGGGGAGGAAGGTCCAGCTTCCCCTGTGCCTGCATCTCCTTCAGCCAGTCGATATCTTTCGCATCGGAGAAGTCGTGCGTATACTTCGTCAAATCGACCCCCTTGGCCCGCCATCGACGTATCTCCCACCTCTGCTTCCTGGCTCTGCATATCACGTACAACCGTCAGTAGTATCAATCCACAAAAAGGGATGCTCGTATATGGAAAGAAAAAGAAACAGTTTTCGCATCAGCACAGAGGCTATCCGTGTTTTATATGGGAAGAAGACGAAAAAAAGCTCGCTTCTGCACGAAAAGTGTGGATATTCGTTTTTTATATATAGAGAGGAAGGGGCTCATTTCTGCACCAAGACGGCGACTACCCGCGTCTTCGATGGAGAAAAAAACAAGGAAATTATTTCTGCGTACTGCGGCTTTTCGTGTTTGATATGCAAAGAAAGAAAGGAGGTCATTATTGCATCAATACAACGACCATCCGTCTTCTATAAAAAAAAAACGAAGACGGAAAAGAGGAATTTTTCTCCTGCATAGGTACAGGGACTGTTTGTATGATCTACGAAAAGCAAAAGAAGAAGTAATTTTCTGCATGACTTGAACGGCTGTTCCTATAGTACATGAAACAAATAGTTTCATTCCTCCATGAAGACAACGCCTATTCATATTTTCACAGGAGAGAGTGACGAAGCGCTCAGTTCTGCTTCGATGCAGCCACTATTCGTATTCTATATGGAAAGAAGAAGAAAACGAAGTAACTCGCTTCTGCGCGAATATCAAGCAATTCGTCTTTCACCAGAAAAGCGAAAATAAAATCTCATTCGTGCATCAACACAACGGCTAGTTGTAATCTATACGAAATAGAAATCATTCCTGCATCAATAGAACGACTCTGCACCTTCTACATGAAAAATAGAAGAGGAATATCTATCTATCTATATATATATATATATATGTATACTGGTGCATGCACACATATAGGCACTTGGAGAACCGCATCCGTACGCTTTGCAGAAGATCACTGACAGCCGTGGAGATGTGTCTATCCTGGCAGAAGCAACTGCAAGCGTGCGCGCACATGTGTATTCATACATATATATATACATATATATATACATATATCCATCTCCACACATACGTTTACAGACGCGTGCGCACACCACGTAGCTGCTACTGTTAATCACTTCGCTTTCCCGCGCACCGCGGCTGCAATAGGCTCCGCGTCTCTTCCATGTACATACGTGTATATATATACGCAAAAATATTCTCTCTCTCTCTCTCTCTCTATATATATATATAGCTCTTCCTTCACATAAAATGAAACAGCATAGACACGTACGCACGTTCTACAGCTCCCTGTCTATCTGTGTAGAATAGGGTCCTTTTGATTCTCGATGCAAGAGCAGATAAATACGCACACAAACCCGTGCGACCCCACAACCACACAGCCACAGGCGCACACAGGTGCATCCGCTGAAGCGCATAAACTTCCTCTCTTCTTAAATAAATATTTCTAGCCAGAAGCAGATACCAACACGTACGCGTCTGAATGCACACTCTATATCTACGTATATATCTGGAGAGAGTATAAGTCTCTTGCCTCTCGATGTAGGCGTAGGTGGAGGTACACATAACCTCGCGCGACCTCGAAGACACGGAGAAATACAGGCGCGCATAGGCACATCCACTCAGCGCATAGGAAGTCTCCGTCTCTCTCTGTACATATATACATGTATAGCTCTTCCCACCTACGAACTAAACACGTGTAGATACGCACGCACCGTCTACATCTTCCTGCGTGCACGTATGGTAGAGGCATGCCCGCGAGGATATCACTGAGCTGGTAATCGTCGCGGATACGCTTGTCTTTCCTTCGGGTTCCTTCCTTAAAGCGTTACCTAAGTCTTTATCTCTCTCTGTACATGCAAATACGCATAGTCGCCCAGTCAGTTACCAAATACTCTTATATATTCATATACAAATATGTATATGTGTCTATGTATTCGATTGCAGCCCTCTTGACGTGTGACAAGTGGGCGAGATTTACCTATATTCTTCCATTTGTCTGACGTAAAGCGCTTTGGCTTCATCTCCACTCCACTCAGCGACAGGCTCCATCATTTTGATGATGACACGTGGTTTGCGAAGAGTTGTCTGCCATACTTTTCGTAGAAATCTGAGTTCACGCTCGCTGTAAGGCCCCCCTGGTTTTGGTCTGAGACTCTTCCTCTTTATGGCATTTTTTTCTCTGCGCGTGAGCCGCCTTCTTTCTCTTCCTCCCCCTCCGCTGCTGCTGCTGCTACGGCCGCCCTCAGGGCCGTCGCTTTCCTCGTCGTCCTCGTCATTTTCCTCCGCATCCCTGTCTCCGTCTCCTTTCCTCTGTGAGTTTGTTCTCTCTCCTTCTCATCTTCTTCTTCCTCTGCCGCTGCTGGTGCTCCACCCTCTGCTGCTGCGCGCACACCACGTCTTCGAGAAGCAGCGAGTGTTCTCTCTAGAGGATTCGCATGTACAGTCTTGTACAGACGCAAAAATTTTGCAAGGAGCTTCGGCCGCGTTTTGAAGAGCAGCAGCCTGAAGGTGAAGCAGACGCAGCGGCACATGCTTTGTCCAGATTAAAAAGCCACAGGAAGTCGACATAGCAGCAGCAGACAGAATGACAGCAGCAGACAGAAAAGCAGCAGCAGAGAAATAGCAGCAGCAGAAAGATTAGCAGCAGAAGACAGAATAGCAGCAGAAGACGGAATAGCAGCAGCTGACGGAGTAGCAGCAGCAGACAAAATAGCACCGGCAGACAAAACAGCACCAGCAGCAGCAGCAGAGCAAATTGGATGGGCATTGGTGTCTACCTTGCTGCCGCCGGACGCGCGCCAGAGACATATATATATATATATATATATATGTACATATATACGTATATATATATATATACATATAGTGTATACACACACATATGTATATATATATACACGTGCATCTCCTAAAGAACTGACTCCTGCTGCTGCTGCGGCGGCTCGTCGTGTGAACATCTCCCGCCATACGACAACAGTCGCTGCTGCTGCGGCTACGGCAAGAAATCGTGCGTGTGCAGCTCCAAATGAGCCGCTGTTTTCTCTGCCCTTCCCGGCATGCACTGCAGGAGGCTTGCCGTATAGTAGTTTCTACTGCACTCCCACGCCACCGTGTAAACAGTCTGCCGCGGGTCCTACCGCTGCTCGTTATATACACGTACAAGCAGCTGTATGTAATCCGGCAGCCGATCTATATACACATATACATATATGCGTGTATGCGTACACATATATGTATACATATATATACGTATATATGCGCACATATTTTCACACATGTATACGTACGCATATATATATATATATATATATATATATATATCTATATATACGGATAATACACGCCGAGTTTTCATGTGCGGTATTTCACAGGCCAGGAATATATATATATATATATATATACGTATATGTATACATACATATATATATATACATACATATGTACTGGTGCATATACGCCTACACATAGACGACGAATACGTACCGCGTCTTCGTGCATAGTACGTCGAAAGCTACAAAGAGATATACACATATACATATGCATATACATAGATTTTTATACATATAAATATACGTATATAAAGAGGAAGATACCTCCCGTGTCTCTGCTCATAGTATCTTCTAGACAACGGAGAGGGAAACATATATGTGTACACATGTGCGTATACGAACGTAAGGAGGCATAATTCATATCGTCTCGCCGCGCGTCTTATTTCACACACCACAAAGAGATATACGCACACGTGTGTATATTTATATATACATACCTGTGTGTATCTATACATGTGTATGTACCCACATACGTAAATTCAGAGAAAGAATACATACCGCGTCTTTGTGCGTAGTATTTTACAGGCCAAGAAGAGGTCTTCATCCAGAACGGCGCGGCGAAAGGCTTGTGTGGCTCGCAGGCGATCAAGGCGCGTGGCATCTACGGCAGCAGCACAGCAGCAATGTCTCAACAGATTCACAGACGGTAACGCATGTATGCGCATACACCTATATATACATCAGTAGCAGAAATGTGGAGATATATACACGTACACGTATGTGAGTACATGCATGTATGGGAAGCACGTGTGGCATGGTGAAGAGATACAGCTACGACTGCGGACACGGACGTGACACCACGGCGAAAAAGCAGCAGCTGAGGCAGCAGCACGGAAGAAAAATAGCAGCAACAGCAGCAGCAGCAACAACAGCAGCAGCAGCCGCAGCAGCGTGCAAGCGTAAGAGCAGCGACAGCACCAGCAGCAGCACTGGAGAAAGCAGTCGATGCCGCAGCATGTACAATTCATAGCCGCAGCCCCAGCAGCACCGGGAGAAGCAGCTGAAGCAGCAGCCTGCAAGAATAGCAACATCACCACAGCACTGGAGGCAGCAGCATGCAAAAACAACACCAACACTAGCAGCAGCATTACTGAAGAAACCAGCAGCCAAAGCAGCAGAATGCAAGAAGACTAGCAGCAGCAGCACTGGCGGAAGCAGCCGAAGCAGCAGCATGCACGAGTGATAGCAGCAGCACGGGACAGGGGAAACCAGTCGAGGCAGCAGCATGCCAAAGAGTAGCAGCAGCACATCAGCTCAATCAGCAGCACCAGCAGCAGCGTAGGTCGAGACTGTTGCAGCAGCCGCACGCGTCCGAACAGTCCACGCAGCAAAGGCATAGCCTCAGCGATTATGTAGCTGCGACACCACCACAGTGTGCAGACAGCAGCAAGAGCGGGGTATTCATCGACAAGGTAGTGCGGTAGATGCCCTCATATACGTAAGCGCACACATAGAGCAGATGCTTCATACGGCTGCTGCACGTAGACCTCCACAAATTACTACTCTGCACATATATGCATACATACATATGCTGCTGTTGCGGTTGCCGCTGCTGCTGCTGCCGCTGCTTCACTCCGCTTCTGCGCTGCGGCGCTCGCATACGCAGGCGCGTACGTGCCCACCGCTGTCTCATAAACATGCGGCCGCTATACGTACACATACACAGGCTTTTACGTTACATATATGTATGTATGTATATTTGTGTACACAGAAGCTGCTGTTGCGGCTGCCACTGCCGCCGCTGCCGCTGCTGCTGCTGCCGCTGCTGCACGTCGCTTCTGCCGCTGCGGCCCTCACATGCACACGCGCAAACGTACCCAGCGCTGCTTCACTGAAATACGCCCGCGGCATGCGCGCCTACGCAGAGCACCGCTTCACATATACGTGCACGTCGACACAGGCATACGTATGCATATTCGTATGTCTACATATATATATATATATATATTTATACATATATATGTATATATGTATAAAGACTATAGAGAATGGGACAAACGATGCAATGCGGCCATGGAGCGCCTGCTTGGGCTTTTTTTTTACATTGTAAGTCACGTGGAATTCACGGCGGATACGGCAGCTTTGGGCGCAGAGACAGTTAAGGAAGGGGCTGAAGGGCAGCCAGGCAGACGTCAGGCCGGCAGAAGCTAGAGGAGGTTCACTTTAGGCACGCAAATTCCCGCAGCACGGACCGGCGTGCGCGCGACAGCACCCAGAGCTGCAACACCTGATAAATACGGGAACAACAAAGCAGCAGATCTTCCGCGTCGCAGCATATCGGTGAAAGCTCGGGCACCCAGCAACAGAGTCACGCACGCCTTCCCTACTATACAGGAAGACGGGGGCAAGAGGGGTGTAGCAGTATAGCTCGGAAGCGGCTAGCTCGTAAAACGCTTATATATATATATATATATGTATATGAATATATATATATATATATATATGTATATATATATATATGCATATGCGTGTATATATATATATATATATATATATATATATATATATATATATATATATGTATCTGTCCACATAGCATGCAGCAAGTGAGCAGGAATATGAAGAACGCAGACCAGATCATGCTGAGCAGAAGGTGACGGCTTCACGAATTGGAATGAAAGAAGGTGGGCGATTCTGTTCCTTCTCTGCGTATGAGTACACACTTAAGAGACGAAACAGCAGCTGCTGCTTCGCGGTGCAGCTGCCTCAAGCAGCAGCAGCAGCTGCTGCGTTTAGATACGATACGCGCGCAGCGAAGAGGTGATGAACAATGCTGGAAGAGCTGTAGTGACCGTCATAAGGGAAGACATCTACCAGCAGCGGCCGCACCCCTGCCGTTTTTCTTGTCTACGCAGCGGCCAGCAGCAATAACCTTTTTCCCCTTCCCTGCCTCTTTCGCATTGGGTTGTGCGGCAAAGCACAGCGGGAATATGTGTTTCTTTCCATCCTTCTTTCTATCTTTCTTTTTTTGTTTCTGTTTTTTTCTTTGCTCTTTCTCGCACGTACGCCCCTGCCAGATTAATACCGGGTTGAGCAGCGACGTGCGACAGGGATGTTCTTTTCCTTCTTTCCTTCTTTGTCTCCTTCTTTCTTTCACCTCACCCCTGCCTGTTTCATAGTTGCAGGCGCAGCGTAGTACACTGGAGGCACGTATGTATGCCTTTCTCACTCTGCACTATGGCCTACTGAGCATAGTAGAGCGGGTCGCTCACCTGGTGGAGGCTTCAAGTACGGCGAGACGTCTGCAGGGCAGATCTGCGGAGAAGAAAGACCCAGGGAGGCAGCAGCGGCAGCGGCAGCAGGAGGTGGTTACGGCGGAGAAGGCCAGCAGCAAAGGAGCAACAGCAGAACAAAGAGGGACACCAGTGACCACCATCAATCGCACACAACAGCAGAACACGAGGAAAAGCACCAGCAGCTCCAGCAGCGCGGAAAGGTACACTGTCGTGCTTCTCTAGATGGAAGAAGTTTTCACCGTACGAGAGTCTCTGTATACAGAATAGCTGCGACAGCAGCACCCGACAGAGCAGTAGAAAAACAGATATATATCTAAGCTATAAATAAGTGCACACCTCGAACAATATGCCCTTACATATATAGACATCTCGGCCAACATGCCCGTACGTATATTGTCATGTACGGGCATGTTGGCCGTACGTATATAGGCAGCTTCTATTAGAGACAGACCTTGAGCAATATGTGCGTATGTGTATACATCTGTTATCTGGTACGACTCCCGAGCAGCATATCCTTACATACACACATGACTAGTACACACATCTGGCAACAGACTTATTCACATGTACACAGCCACGACCCAATACATACCTCAAACAACAAATCCGTACACATGTCCACATGTGCGGCTACATACACAACTCGAACAACATAACCGCACACATGTACAAAGCTATCGGTACATACACATCCCGGTGGCCAGCATGTGCGTACACATGTTACCCTATGTCCTCAGATACACAACGAGGACACTATATCTGTACGCATACACATTTATCACAATCAAGTATATCCGTACACATACACATTTAGCAACAGCTACGAATCCGATACCACGTTTTCGCACACACACACATCTATCACCAGGCGCACAACCGGGCCCATATATCCGTACACGTATACATCTGCCATAGTACTTTTTTCGTCGCGAACAGGCTGTCAGTGCACACACGAATCTGTCATCTTCTGCACATCTCGGACAACACATCCGTACCCAAATACAACTATCATCACGTACACCTTTCAAACAACAACCGATACAGATATACACAGCCGCGACTGAATACACCTCTCGAACAACATATCTGCACACATATACACAGCTCTTGGTACATGCACATCTCGGCGGCCGGCATGTCCGTACACATGTTCCCCTATGGTATCAGACACGAGGCGCGGACAATATGACTGTACACACACAGCTATCATCAAGTACATATCGGGAACGCCAATTCGCACACATGCACATTTATCATCAAGCGCACATCCGGCCAATATATTCGTACACGTATACATTTACCGCTGAATATGCATCTCGGACAACATGTTCGTGTACACACAAACTTCATCTTCCGCACATGTCGGACAAGGTATGCGTATACAGATACTACTACAATCACATACAGGTCTCGAACAAGAGGTCCGCGCACATGCACCTCTGCTATCGGAAACATATCTCGAGCAACATAAGTTTCCAAATATATCACAGCTATGATTACTTGCACACCTCAAACAAATATTCCGTACAAACCAAAATCCGTGCACATGTAGATCCACTGTCATACACAGCTCGACGGGCGTATCCGCATATGCATATATCAATCATCAGGTACACATGTCGGACAATATGTTTGTACACGTACACGTCTATCAGCAGATACAGATCCCGGCGGGCGTATCCGTACATACGTGTGCACCTATATCCTAGTGAAACACACCTATAGGTGTGTATGTGCATATGTAGCCCGTCGGCTGCTTACACGTGATTTCTGCTGCACATACGTATACCTCTGTAGTTGCTGCACATACGTACAAACCAATATCATAAGAAAAACACGCATATATGCGTGTGTGTGTACATGTAGCCCGCCGGTTGCTTACCCGTGATTCTGCTGATTCTTCCCAGGCGTTTCTCGAAGGGCTTTAGCGCACCATGTTCCCACAAGGCTTTATGTAAGGAATGGTAGAGCGCACGAGTTTGTAGGGCGGCCTGCTGTTGTAGTGCAGCTACCTTTGCTGCACATTCTTCGTACAGACGTCGCAGCAGAGCTGCATGCGCCTTTGCTGCTGCGTCCTCTCCCTTTGCCCGTCGACGCAGCTGCTCCGCCCGCTTTCCTCCAGCTGCCGGCCTGTTGCGCTGCTGTCGACTGCCGCGCTTGAACTGCTGCTACCACGCTGCTGCTGCTTGTGTGCTGCTGGTACTCACCCTGCTGCTGCCGCTGCTGTCGCTGCTCCTGCTGTGTTGCTGCTGCCGCTGCTACTGTCCCTGCTGCTGCCGCTGTTGCTGCTGTCCCCGCTGCTGCCGCTGCTGCTGGAATTGACGCTGCT
>CATKSN020000322.1:0-28080 GCA_949782905.1 Rangifer tarandus platyrhynchus
GGCTCTCTCTATCTCGTGAGAAGAGAGTGAAGTTCATCTTTGTATTCTCAGCTTCTAGCTCCCTACCTGCAGCAGAGTATTCAATAGTTCTCACCAAGTGAATGCTGACTGTTCGTTTCATGGGCAAAGTGTTTATACAGTGGCAACCTAGGCTAAAGAAATGTGCATGGTGCAATGAGACACAGTCTAACCCACAAACTAACTGCTCGGAAGCTTCTGTTACATTCAAAGAACTGGGGTTGGTGTTTGGGGTACAGAAAGGAGAAAGATACAGTCCTTGCTCACAGGGCCATGCAGAGAAGTTGGGGAGAGAGACCAGCATCTAGATCTCTGTATAACATGGCAAAAATGATTTATCAGTGACGAACAGAATGAAGAGGGAGCTGTTTGTTCTTCACTGGCATTTGAGGATGTTTTCGTGGTTATATGAATTGAGACTGGAGGAAATCGTAGACACCTGACAGCAAATTGGTGGAGGGAGATCTTTCAGAAAAATGGAGTAGGATGCCAAAACTTCTCAGCCGTTTTTCCCACTGAAACTTACCTGACTCAGTGGTGCTCCCGTACATGCTACCATGGATATGTCCATTGTCATTGCAACTCTTCTTTCTTGTGTTACTCTGATCTCAAGAGAGTGAGTGCTGTGTTCTTGTTGTTTAGCCGCTAAGTCACGTCCGACTCCTTTGTGACCCCAAAGACTGTAGCCTGCCAGGCTCCTCTGTGCAAGGGATTCTCCAGGCAGCAAGAATACTGGAGTGGGTTGCCATACCCTCCTCCAGGGGATCTTCCTCATCTGGGGACTGAACCCTTGTCTCTTACATCTCCTGCATCGGCAGGCAGGTTCTTTACCACTGGTGTCACCTGGGAAGCCTGTGTTATAATAGGGCTCATCTTGACTCTGCTCCAATTTATTTAGAAAATGATTCAAAAACATAACACTCGTACTATTTATTGTTAGTAATAAAGAATATACGGGATTTCTCATAACTGGTTGGAATATAGCAATGGCTTAGCACTGCTTCTGAGAACCCATTAGTAAATGCAAAGAGGTGTGATAATACATTCTTTCTGGAGCATTATCAAGTGGTGAGACAGCAGAGTGGTTATGAGCCTAGGTCTAAATTCTGGCTTTCTGGAAACATCACCTCTACTGCTCACGTTGACCCTTCAAGGTGGCTGCACTCCTTGTATCCATTTCCTGTGGCTGCTGTCACAAATTGCTACCAACTTGATGGCTTAAAATAGCAAATATGTCTTCTAATTGAAATTAGAGGCCATTGAAATTCAGGTGTCTGTAGGGCCACACTCCCTCTGAAGTCTATAGGGGAGAATCCATTCCCTCCCTCTTCTGTCTTCTAGTCAGTCCAGGAGTTCCTTGGCTTGTGACCACATCACTCGAGCCTCTGCCTCTGTGGTCACATCAACTCCTCTTCTTCTGTATGTTTGCCCCACTCTCCCTCCCATCCCCGTAATTCTTTCTCTCTCTCTTATAAAGATGTACATAGTGATATATAGGGCTCACCGAAACTATTCAGGATAAGCTTCCCTTCCCTTGAGTTAGCTACATCTTTTGCCAAATAAGGTAATATTCACAGATTCCAGAGACAGGGTGAGGGGATATCTTTTTGGGGGCCACATTCAACTCACTGCAGGTTCGGGTGACTGAGATGATAAAGAATCTGCCTGCAGTGCAGGAGATCTGGGCTCATTCCTTGGGTCAGGAAGATCCACTGGAGAAAGGAATGGCAACTCACTCCAGTATTCTTGCCTGGAGAATTCCACGGACAGAGGAGCCTGGTGGGCTACAGTCCACAGGGTCACAAAGAGTCAGACACGACTGAGTGACTAACACTGCAATTCATATTTTATAGAAGAGGAAACTCGGTCTCAGAGAACATCATTCTCTGACTTGAGGTTGTGAAGGCAGCCAAGTGATACACTACAGTTATAAACTATTAAATTCACAAGTGCATCTTCCCCAGGAGGGCTCCTGGATCGTATGGAGATTGGAAAAGAATAGGTAACATTGAATTCCACCCAGCAAAGACTCAGTCCTTAGGAGAAAAGCAAACCAGAAGAAATTCACAACAGATACTTGCAACATTCTCTACTTCAATAGTTGTAATAGACTGGGATCATGTGACAGTGAAACTCAAAGAGGAGCAAGCTTTTCATGTTCAGTTTTTCTCAGAATATGTTATTAATCCTAATCACAGGGACAGATGCAAGGAAATTTTGTTATTATCTTTCATATGTTATTTCAACAAATTCTATAAAAACAACCCAAGAGATTTTTTTTGTGTGTGTGGGGGATTGGCCCTTATTGTTAGCCAGAAAGTAAACCAGGAGAGAGGCCTGGGGGAACAAATCTCAGCACAGGTACTGATGCTGCTAGATGAAGGGGGTGGTGGATGTGAGGTGGAAAAGAATGCTGTGGTGGGTTTGAGTTTATCAGATCTCTTGAGAATTAGGACTGGCTCACCACTGAGAGTATTCCAGTGTTAAGTGTTCTATTCCACTCTAAACATACTTGCAAAAAGCCATCCCATGAATTTGACTCAGCCAAAGGGAAAGAGATGCACCCCTCTCCCTGGCTGTCCCTGGGTCTACTCAAATCCCACTTCCATTCTGTGTTTCCCAAGTGCACGGTGCTCAGGATAGCATCATTTGCCTCTCTCTATTATATATCTTCTGGTTTGCTTAGTTTCCCTATCAGGCTGTGAGATTGCTAGGATATTGAAACTGTGCCTGGCATATACATGTTGGTTGAATTAAATAATATATTGTTTATTCTCACTGCCCAGCATGAGAATAAAAAGGTGCAAAATAAATATTTTCTGAAGAAGAGATTGAATCAACCAGAAAGATAGAGTAATAGCATGCAGAGGAGCTCGTTTAGGAAAAATTGCAAATGGAGGATGAAAGGAAACACCATGAATGCAGTGAACTGGCTGGAGGAACACAACAGAATACTCAGTTCTGGTTGTATTCTTGTAGCTGCCAGTTTACCTGCAGACACACAGCATCGAAAAATAGGTATTTCTCAGCAGAGGGATGTCTAAGTGACCCTAAAAAGGCGAGCCAGGTGGCAAAGAGTGAAGGATTCTTTAAACTGTGGAAAATTCTGAAAGAGATGGGAATACCAGACCACCTGACCTGCCTCTTGAGAAACCTGTATGCAGGTCAGGAAGCAACAGTTTGAACTGGGCATGGAACAACAGACTGGTTCCAAATAGGAAAAGGACTACGTCAAGGCTGTGTATTGTCACCCTGCTTATTTAACTTATATGCAGAGTACATCATGAGAAAGGCTGGGCTGGAAGAAGCACAAGCTGGAATCCAGATTGCTGGAAGAAATATCAATAACCTCAGATATGCAGATGACACCACCCTTATGGCAGAGAGTGAAGAGGAACTGAAAAGCCTCTTGATGAAAGTGAAAGAGGAGAGTGAAAAAGTTGGCTTAAAGCTTAACATTCAGAAAACTAAGATCATGGCATCTGGTCCCATTACCTCATGGGAAATAAATGGGGAGACAGTGGAAACAGTGTCAGACTTTATTTTGGGGGGCTCCCAAATCACTACAGATGGTGATTGCAGCCATGAAATTAAAAGACGCTTACTCCTTGGAAGGAAAGTTAAGACCAACCTAGATAGCATATTAAAAAGCAGAGACATTACTTTGCCAACAAAAGTCCATCTGGTCAAGGCTATGGTTTTTCCAGTGGTCATGTATGGATGTGAGAGTTGGACTGTGAAGAAAGCTGAGCACCGAAAAATTGATGCTTTTAAGCTGTGGTGTTGGAGAAGACTCTTGAGAGTCCCTTGGACTGCAAGGAGATCCAACCAGTCCATCCTAAAGGAGATCAGTCCTGAGTGTTCATTGGAAGGACTGATGCTGAAGCTGAAGCTCCAATACTTTGGCCACCTCATGCGAAGAGTTGACTCATTGGAAAAGACCCTGATGCTGGGAGGGATTGGGGACAGGAGGAGAAGGGGACGACAGAGGATGAGATGGCTGGATGGCATCACTGACTCGATGGGCATGAGTTTGAGTAAACTCTGGGAGCTGGTGATGGACAGGGAGGCCTGGCATGCTGCAGTTCATGGGGTAGCAAAGAGTCAGACATGACTGAGCCACTGAACTGAACTGAACTGAACCTTGCCTAGAGAGGAAGCTGAGCTGCATGAGATCTCTCTCTCAAAGCTGCAGCAAATGTCCTCAGAAGAGGCTTCTATGTGATGTAAGCCTGTGAGAAAGGGCACTTCTTCTGAACTTTGAGACTGTCAAAAAGTATTGAGTACCAGAACTGTTTTCCCATTTCCTTCTTCTTTCTATTCCTGTCGCAGTGCAGAGCAGCTCGGAGCCCGGAGACTGAACTCACTAAATGGTAACGTCAGTGTGACCTTGTCCTGGGTTCTGGACACGAATGGCATGACTCCTTGAGACTCAGTCAGCAGGGTACGTGAGCGAGCACAGGAATCCCTGCAGATTCTTCACCTCCCGTCCCTGGGAGCTGGTGGCTGGGCAGCTGCTTCCTTCACTGTCAGGATGATCTTCTTGGAAGGCTACACCAAATGAATGGCTAGTGAGGAGAAGCTAAAGAAGATGCTTCAAGTCCTCTGACAGCCCACCTGTCTCTGTCAGTTTGATAATATTTACAGCGTTCTAGCAAATAATACTGAGGCTGCACTTGTACTTGTTACAAGAAATCTTACCCACAAATAAGCATTCGTCGCTGTGCCAAAGATCTCATGGGAATCCGCCCTCTCACTCCTATGAGGCTTCCATTGTTCAAGAATATTGGCTTCCCTGTGGTGCTAGTGGTAAAGAACCTGCTTCCCGAAGCAGGAGACAAAAGTGACGCAAGTGTGATCCCTGGGGTGGGAAGATCCTCTGGAAGAGGACATGGCAACCCACTTCAGTATTCCTTCCTGGAGAATCCAATGGACAGCGGAGCCTGACGGGCTACAGTCCACGGGGGTCGAAAGAATCGGACACGACTGAGAGACTCAACCACCACCAAACTGACTACTCTTCTTGGCTTACATTCTACCCGCTGTCAACCGGCAGTAATAACCTGCTCCTCATTTGGGGCATCGCCGCTTCCCCACTTCACACTGTCCTTCAAAAGACTCCTCCACCTAGGCCGGCCAGTCAGACAGTCTTCTTTGCCTGACCACAGTGATTCAATGATGGCAAGGTTATATCAACACCCAGTACTGCACAAAGGTGAACACCAAAATCTGTGAGGCTGTAACATGCTATATGATCAGAAATAAGCATTAGAACTGGGACGAGGAAAGAAAAAGCAGTCAGTTCAGAAAATTATCTAGGGAGAAACCCATCCATTTCATATCGAGACTCCTATGTGGCCTGCTTTGCCTATGGAAGGATTTGCTCCAAACTAAACAAGCAAATCCCCAGGATACTGGCAGACACCTTTTACAGTTTATTCTTAATCCTTTAAGTCAGTGGTTGATAACATTCTGGTAAAAGGGGTACTTTTGCTTCACCCCTTAGGAAAAAGTGAATTGTCTTGTAGGTTGGAAGGAATGCAGAGGCGATAGGATTCAGTGTATAAAACAGGATTGGAAAGAAATGCACAGTTTGATTTTTTATTTGCTGCAGTTGCTCTGTGTTAGCAGTTGCTTCCTGGCAGAACATAAGGGGTATAAAGAAAGCCGAAGGTTTGTTTCTCAAGAAATCATACAAGAAACAAAAGAAAGCTGTTTCCATAGTCTAGAGTGGTTTTGCCAGCAATTATGCTTTGTAGGAAATAAATAATGCATTCTGTTTCCAAAAGTCCCTGACAAACCATGATAGAAAAAAAAAAATAAAATCTTTTCTTTTGGTTTTAGGGTGGCGAGTTTCATGATGGAAATAAAGTGAGTCTGTGTTCTCTAAGTAATTTATTACTGCATCTTACCACAGCAGCTCTAATGGGCTGGTTGCCAGGTATTCCGGGCTGCAGTTTGTCATGTCTGACTCTTTAGTTCTTTCAAGCAATTGAAGAAATGGCCTTCTGCAGGCTGTCAGTGACAGATTCTAGCCCACTCACATAGATAAAGCTCAATTAGCTCCTGGAAAAAGCATCTTTTAAAAATGCAATGAGCTGCACCGTGAGAGATAGGTAGACAACAGTCCGGAAACAAAATAAAATGTTACTGTTGAGGGGAGGACGTGCGCACAATGAGCAAGTGTACTGCTTTTTTATGGGACAGTTCCCACCACTGAAAACAATGGGATGGTCATTTTTAATTTCTTCAGGAGATAGGATAGCACTTTGCTTCAGGTGCAAGGTAAGGGCAGCAGTCCTAAAGAGTTGGCATACTATTCATTCATTCATGGCAAAGGCCCATACTCTATAGCCTGCAAGTAGTTCTAGCCTAGAATAGAGGTACTAGAATAGCCTTTCACTGATTAAGTGTAGCCTGCCAGTGCGTTGTTTCATCCATATAGTATTTTAAATGTTGAGCAAACATTTGAAAATCAGAATATTTTACACACACACAAATATAGCTTTGACATCTCTTAAAATACTGAAACACCTGGAAATTGTGTATTTATTTCTTTGGGGGGAAAGGTGACTTACGCCAAGTACCTACTGCATCCCATAGAAGAGGAAAATTGTCCTCTGTTACCACAATCCCTGTTGAGCTTGCTTTACTCATTTCTGCTGCCTCCCTTGCCCTGGTCTAAATAGGAGACTAGTGTGAGCTTGCATACCTCTGATCTCCAGCAGTGATTCTGGGGACCTCTTACAGCAAAAGTACTTGAGGTTCTTATTAACAGTGGAGAATCCCTGGTCCTGCCCTGGGCTAAGAAATAAAATGCATAGATATAGAACATGGTGATACTTTCACTTACTAAAGTTATTGGAATAATTGATGTTGTTGTTCAGTCACTAAGTCATGTCTGACCCTTTGTGACCCCACAGACTGTATCATGCCAGACTTCCCTGTCCTTCACTATCTCCTGGAATTTCTGCCATTTGTCTTCAGACTTCTTCACTCTCCTGAGTTTCCATCTGGCTTTCACTTACCTAATGGGCAGTGTTACGTAATTAGAATGCTCCAAACTAAACTCTTCTCTCCACCCAATTCTGCTTCTTGTCCTGTCTTTTCTTCTTTGTGTAGGGCTAGCACTGTCCAGTCAGTCATTAAACTAGACACCTGTGTTAGTAATGGGACTCCTTTTTCATGTACTGGTTATTTCCTGGAGCTTCTGAAGAGTAAATTGCCATTTTTAAGATGCAGCATGGCATGTTTCTTCTTTTCTGCTTGGCTGGATGTGGACACATTGAAGGTAGCTCATTGTAGAGGCTGTTGGGGGTCTCAGAAGTCAAGTTAGACCTTATGGACTTAAAGGTCCTCCCACCTTTTTAAAAATTGTTTTAATTGTGCTTCCCACTCAGTTCTGGCACAGCCAATTTATTTGGTCCATAGTCAGTTTCCTAGCATGTGCAGAGGAATGGGGTTATCTAAGACAGAAGTCTGGGTGTATGTATTCACAGTAATGTTATGACATTGTGTTCATTTCATAGTCATGCTTTTTCTGTGAACTCTGTATAAGTCACCTCCCATTCTCTTCCAGCCTTGTTCTCACCAGTGATGGCATCTCAGACTGTGAAATGAACCATGCTTTCTTCAGCTGTGTAGCCTTATTTTGTCTGTTTGCATTAATTGATTTTCCTGATATTTTAACATCTTAGTTTTCCTTTGTTTTCTTTTATCCCTCACCCTCATCCCACATCCAGCTAGAAATCAGTTCCTGTCAATTCTTTCCCCTAAATATGCCTCCGATTATATCTCCTTTTCACTTCTGCCCCAACTCTCTTCCATAGGCTCTCATGACTTTCTCCAGCAGACTCCCAGTGATGCATGCTGCATTGACAGTAATCATTTCAGCCTGTAAATCAGACCACAGTGGAGGTCTGTGTAAGAATGTGGGGTAGACCTATAAGTGGGGTAGATGGTACCTCCTCCTCCCACAACTGCCATCTAATGTTGGCATCTGTACTCTTGGACAGAGTTACTGGGAACATCTCAATTTACCCAAGTGATCTCTAAGTCCATTGGAATTCCTGGGTTACCTTGTAGTTTTCACAGGCCTGCACATACATGGCCTAGTATTGGAGGACCTCACTGTTGTTTAGTTGCTAAGTTGTATCCGACTCTTTTGGGACCCCATGGACTGTTGCCTGGCAGGCTCTTCTGTCCATGGGATTCTGCAGGCAAGAATACTAGAGTAGGTTGCCATTTCCTTCTCCAGGGGAATCTTCCTGACCCAGGGATCAAACCCACGTCTCCTGCATTGGCAAGTGGATTCTTTAGCACTGAGCCACGAGGGAAGCCAGGTCCTCGTTACTCCTCAAATCGTTACCGTGGCGTTGAGTTGCAGTTTTAACCAATCAGATTATAGCTGTATTTCTGTAAGAGCCAATACAGAGGAATGAGTCCTGAGGAGGAACATTCCTCCTCCTCTATGCAGAGACATCTCCCTTTATGCCAGACATTTTTCTTTCCTCCACTACAGAGTCAGAGTCATATTTAGATTTATTACTACTGATCTATTTCACTTCAAAGCCAGTAAACCTGTGTTGTCTTTACTTCTGTTTTTTTTTTCCACAAAGGTAAAGCAAACTGGGGGCTTCCCAGGGAGCACAGTTGTAAAGAATCTGCCTGCCAGTGCAGGAGATGCAGGAGACACAAGGTTGATCCCCGAGTAGGGAAGATCCCCTGGAGTAGGAAATGGCTACCCACTCCAGTATCCTTGCCGGGGAAGTCCCACGGACAGAGGAGTTTGGCGGGCTACAGGCCACGGGGTCGCAGAGTCGGACACGACTGAGCACCTCCGAGAGAATGGGAGGATAACCCCTGGAAAGCTTGCAGAGAACCCCTTCCCTTAGCCAGCCTTGATCAGAACTACTCCCTCTCTTGAATCTGGAAGCGGAGGATTGTTGTTTCAAACCCAGTAAACCTTGGAGTCGTTTCTTTTCTTGTTACTCCAAATCTCCTTCAAATTTTCCTTCTCAGAAATGCTTCATTGTCTCATATTTCTAACTCAGTTTCATCCTCAAATCAAAGGCTTCCTGTCAGCATCCCCTAACTTCTCTCTTTCTCAAACAGCTCTGATCTCATTGAGGCTTATTTCATCCCCAGAACAACTCCAGGTTGAAGACAGGATGCCAGTATTAGCTTTGTGTAAGAAGACAGCAAAAGTGAAAGCAGTGTCTGTGTGCCCAAGGTTAAAGAGAGGTCTAAATGAATTTTAAATATTTTGACCAAGAGGGAGTGGAAAAGCTGTCCATACATTTAAAAATAAATTAATTTAAAAAAAAAGCAGCTGTAGTTTCCAAATCAAGTTAATAGAAAAAAATTTAAATGCCATGATTATGTTCTTCTAAAACAACCAAGCAAATCTGTGAATTTAGATAAACACGCCCAGGTCTCCTAATGCCTTTGTTAGTCTTCTGTGCTTTACGCCACTTGTTTTTCCTTTGTAAACCCAAATTGTCTTAAAAACATCAGATATACTTTAAGTTAAAAAAAAAGCTCACAAAAATTTTACTTTAGAATTCCAAGCCAGGGTGAAATTTAATTGCAGTTATAAACCCTCTGAGCAAGGGTTTATCTGGAATTGCCAACATAACCCCAAGTTCAGCAATGCAAATGACACTGCTATAATAAAAGAAATAAAAAAGCCTTCAATATGTTGTCTAAGAACTTGAGCACATTGAAAGTGATTTATAAGCAGGCAGACTAAACATTTAAATGCCTTTCCTAGCAATGGTATATTTTTCAATACAGCAAGCGCTCTCATATATGATTCTGTATTCCGCGACAGTGCTGCTTCTGACAATATAAGTCCTTTCTGATAGGGTAACATTTCCAATCCAAGATTAAAATCTTGGAAACTTGTCAACAGAAAAGGATGATAATATGAGTGAAACTGCAGCTATCAAAGAAAAATGCCTCGCAAGTAATTTCTGTAATGGTCAACTTCTAGTAATTTTCCCTTCCCCTTTTACTCTTAAGTAAAGGGGTTGGCCTGAAGGTCATTTTAATATTTTGGATAAGTACAGTTACAAACCAGAAATTCATGAACACAGGGAAAAGTGAGTCATTTAATACCACAAAAATCAACTTTTTACATTGCCTTTCTTATTTCCATTTCTAATGCAGACCATAGGGAATATTTTTCTTCTGATGAATAGGGGTTTAAGCAATGAGTTGACAATAAACCCTTGAACTTCATGAGGCACTAAAAATTAGAGGATCAGAGAGTCTTAAGTTTTCTTGAGTATATTTCCATAATTTTTTTCTGTTACTTTATTTAATCTTTCACTACTCCAGAGACGAGAACTGAGTGACCTACTAGGTCTTTTCCATTTTTTTCTCATAATTCTCTTTTTCTGTTTAGGATGTGGGTGATCTCTTTAATCTCTGGTGTGCCCTTGGCTATACCACAGGTAAATTGGGGTGATTCTCAGTTTTACTAGCTACACAGGATGGAGTATTATGGGCGAAAGAGTATGTCTGAAAAAGTTCAAAACATTTATACACTTTTATTACTGTGATATTTCTAAATTATTTTATTCCCATCACACACTATGGTAGCTAAAGTGAATTTCAAAGTCAAATTTCTTATTTTTCCTTTGGTTGGATATATCTTGCCTTTATAATATTCTTTTCTTCCCTGAATACTCAGCATTTTCCTTATCATGGTTCTGAGTATTTCAAATCACAAATACACACACATACACAAACATTCTGTTTCTTCCTCAAAACTTATGTTTTCATTTATTTGATGATAAATCAAGTATAATTCAACACTTAATTATTAACTATCTACTAGTCTCCGTCATTCAGGCCCTGTGCTGTCCCTGGGGGATGCACTACTAAATTAGATGTGCACTTGTTTGAGGTAGCTCAAGGTCTGATAAAGGAGCTAGATGTGTGTGTTAGTCATCAGATTTCAGAGTAATGGTTCTAGGGGAGGGATAAACAGACAGGCTCATAAAGGACCCATGTACTCAGTGTCAGGGGTCAGAGAAGTCTCCCTACAGCAGTGCTTTCCAAAGTGTGGTCCTTGAATTATAGCATCATATCACCTGGGAGCTTGTCAGAAACACAAACTCTGAGGCTCCATCCCAGATGTACTAAATCAAAAACTCTAGGGACGGTCTTTTGTCTGTTTTGCAATAAGCCCCCTGGATGGTTCTGATACATGCTCAGGTTTAATAACCACTGCCTCAGAGTCAGTAACAACTTTGTAAGGAAAAGATGCTTTCTTTACTATCAGGCTCATTTACATAATTGATACCTCTTGATAATTAAGTCATCTAAGATCTCTTATTCTTCTCTTTGTCTCTAAACTGTACTGGAAAAGTGCAACAGCTCCATTTTAAACAACTGTTACTTACATATTCTTTCCCTGTCCACACACAGTTAAATGGTTTAAAGGTAGAAGACAAATAATTAATTACATTAGAGTTACACAATGCAAAACATCATTAACAACAACAACCTGATTCTTCTGAAAACAAAATAGGCCCAATTGTCCAAATTAATCAAATGAGTCTTCCTAGAAATCTAGTTTGGTTTGTGAATGTGAGAACATTTGTGTCCTAGTACTCAATATTTTGAAGCACCACCATTCTGTTTCTTGGAGATGATGAAGCAGCTGAGAGTCCATTCTTATCCCTATGCAACAATAGTAGAATTCATATCTTCTTGCCCCACACCCTCTTCTCCATGGGAGTGAAGGCAAAATGGAAGAAATGAAATAAACTAGACAAGAGCTGAACTAAATTGAGTGATGTTTTAATTATATGCCTTCCTTCTGAGTTGCTGAGTTATAAAAGTGTCCCTCTTTTTATAGTTTTACATTATAAGTAAAATGATTTGTTGTTGCTCAGTTGCTAAGTTGCATCCAGCTCTTTGCGACCCCATGGACTGCAGCAGGCCAGGCTTCCCTGTCCTTCACGATGTTGCAGTTTGCTCAAACTTGTGTCCATTGAATCAATGATGCCGTCCAACCAACTCAAGTAAAATGATGGAATTTATTTTTTGATAAGACTATATACTTATCCTTGTGTACAAGAACCAACTGTATACAACTACTGGTGAATTGTTTTATAAAGAATTAGTGAAAGTCAGGGAAGTCTGACGTGCTGCCATCAGGAGGGTCGCAAGAGTCGGACACAACTTAGCAACTGAACAACAACAATAGTTTGAAAATGAAATGGGCATCTTAAAAAACAAAACTCAAAAGTTGTCCATGGGCAGCGGCGGTGGCGGCAGGGCGTTGTGACGGCCGGCGTGGGCTGTCTCCCGAGCGCACTCTGCCGGCTACGCTCGCAGCCCTGGCCGACCGTCGCGCGGCCGGCGCCACGTCTGTGAGTGAGACCTTCGTGGGCTGCAGGGCTTTTTGGCTGCAGGACATCCGAGAGGAAATCTGAAAAGTTGTACAGAGTTTAGAACAAACAGCTCGAGAGATTTAAACTCTACTGAAAGGGGTCCATCAGGGTGCTGGGTTTCAGGACATTCCAAAGAGGCATTTGAAAGCTGGAGAACATTTTGGTACAGTAAAAACACATCTAATGTCTTTGAGGAGAAGGCAGTGGCAGCCCACTCCAGTACTCTTGCCTGGAAAATCCCATGGGCGGAGGAGCCTGGTGGGCTGCAGTCCACGGGGTCGCAAAGAGTCAGACACGACTGAGCGACTTCACGTTCGCTTTTCACTTTCGTGCACTGGAGAAGGCAGTGGCAGCCCACTCCAGTGTTCTTGCCTGGAGAATCCCAGGGACGGGGGAGCCTGGTGGGCTGCGGTCTATGGGGTCGCACAGAGTCGGACACGACTGGAGCGACTTAGCAGCAGCGGCAGCAACGTCTTTGAAGACCAAGTTTCCTGCGGAACAGTGTTACAGGTTTCACGAGCACTGGAGGGTTGTGCTGCACTTCTTGGTCTTCTTGGCAGCGTTTTTTGTGTACTTGGGAGTCCGAAACCATAGTGAGCGGAGAAGCGGTTACCGAGATCCTTGGCATTGAGCCTGATCAGGAGAAGGGATCTCACTTGGATGTGGAAGATTATCTCTCGGGAGTTCTTCTTCTCGCTAGTGAACTGTCGAGGTTGTCCATCAACAGCATGACCGCCGGAGACTACTCCCGGCCCAGGCACATCTCCACCTTCATCAAACGAGCTGGATTCCGGCTTCTGCCTCCTCAGCCTCAAAAACGATTCCCCGAGGAAGTGCTACGACGGCCTGAAGTAAGATGTGAAGAAAATGGAGGAGGTGGTCTATGATCTCTCCCTCTGTGGCTTCCACGGGAGGCTGGCAGCAGCCTGCGTGAAGCAGGGGGCTCCCCCGGGCCCTGCTGACTCCAGCGGTGCCCACCAGGCCCAGTCCAGCGCCTGCCATAGTAGTTAGAATGCCCCGTCATTTCTTAACTGGTTGTGTGGTGTTTCAGAGTTGAAACACTTTTTAGGGGGTGACAGAATAGTCTTTACAAGGATAGGTTTTTCTTTGTTGTTTTCGGTGAATTTGCTTTGTAACTCAGTATTTACTCCAGTTTTGTCAGAAAACGTACATGTCCATCTCTTGGTAAAGTTCTTTTCTTGCTTACCACCCGCCCCCACCCCCGACACCAAAAGAAGTTGTCCATTGTACAATGCTAATACAAGAGTTTTTCATAATGTTTCTGTAAACATTATTTTATGTTATTTTGTCTTATTTAATAATGTTATTGATAATTCAATATACTATTATAATGATTCAGATATGTCATGTCACAAATTGTTCCCTGAAATATAATTACAAATCTAATGGGTTACTAAGTTCTTTAAATATCTCTCATCATTCTTAGAAATAAATCTTTGCACATACAGCAGTATAAAAGATATTCTTAATCTGTTCTCTTCATTCTGATTTAAGTTCCCTCATCTTTTCTAAAAATTTTTTGTTGAAATAGCATTGATTTACAATGCTGTGATAGTTTCAGATGTCCAGAAAGTATTTCAATTATAGATACATATATATATATATATATATGTTCTTCTTAATATTACTTTCCATTATAGGTTATTATAAAATATAAAGTATAGTTCCCTATGTTATACAGTAGGTCCTTGTTGGTTATCTGTTTTATATATAGCAGTGTGTATGTTCTAATCCCAAACACCTAATTTATGCCTCCTCCCCTTTGCCCTTGGTAACCATAAGTTTGTTCTCTGTGTCTGTAAGTCTATTTCTTTTTTTTTTTTCCTTATTTAAAACTTACAACTCTTTATTTTGCAATAATTACAAATTAATAGGAAGGTGAAAAAATAGTACAGGGAGTCCCAGTTTCCCCCAGTGGTAAGATCTTACACATCGCTATAGTCCAACTTCAAAACCAACATATTGACAATGGTACAATACTGCTGACTAGACTATAGAGCTTATTTGGTTTCACCAGATTTTACATGCACTCCATTTGTGGGTTTTTTTTTGTGCAGCTCTATATAGTTTTAGCACAGATATACATTCATGTAATCAACACCACAATCAAGAAATAGAACTGTTCCATCAACACAAAGGAACTGCTTGTGTTGTTACCCTTTATAATAACCCATATCTCATAACCCCTCCAGTCCCTATCCCTGGTAACCATTAATCTGTTCTTCATTTTTATAATTTTTTCATTTCAAGAATTTATAATGTTATACATATGCAGTCATACAGTAGGTGACCTGTTGAGACTGACTTTTTTCATTCATCATAATACACTTGAGGTCCATCCAAGTTGTGTATATCAATATTCTGTTTCTTTACATTGCAGAGTAGTACTCATGGTGTGAATGGTTGGTTTAACTGCACACTCAACTGCAGGACATCTGGGTTGTTTCATTTGGTGCTATTACAAATAAAAGTGCTAATAACATCTGTACAGAAGTTTTTGTGCCAAAATAGGCTTTTATTTCTTTGGGATAGGTGTCCAGAGAAACAATTGCTGGGTAATAAAGAACATGTATGTTTAACTTTCGATCCCTGGGTCAGGAAGGTCCCCTGGAGAAGGGAATGGCAACCCACTCCAGTATTCCTGCCTGGGGAATCCCTATGGACAGAAGAACCTGGCAGGCTACAGTCCATGGGGTCCAAAGAGTCAGACACAACTGAGCAGCCAACACTTTCACTTTCATGTTTAACTTTATTAGAAGTTTCCAAATTCTTTTTTTCAGAGTGGCTTACCATTTTACATTTCATTCAGCAAGGTATGAGATATCCAGTTTGTATGCTCAACAGCATCTACTATTATCACTATTTTAAAAAATTTTTGTCCACACCCCGAGGCATGTGGGATCTTAGTTCCCCAACTAGATATCAAACCCATGCCCCCGGCATTGAAAGGCAGAATCTCAATCACTGAACTGCCACGAAGTCCCCATTTTCACTATTATTTTCTTTAGCCATTCTGATAAGTACATAGTCATAATTCCTTGTGGTTTTAATTTGCATCCCCTGATTACTAATAAGATTCAATATTTTCTCCTATGCTGGCTTGCTATCCACATTCCCTCTTCAGTGCTTATGTCTATTCATGTCTTCTGCTCATTTTCTAATTGTATTATTTTTTCCTCTTGACTTTATATATTCGGGATTCATTGCGATAAATGGTTTGCAAGTGATTTCTCTCAGTAACATCTTCCTCTTAAATTGTTTTCAGAGCAGAAGTTTTTCCTTTTGATAAAGTCCAGTATATTAACTTTTTCCTTTTAGGACTGTGCTTTTGGAGTGAAGGCCAAGAGCTTGTTGCCTAGCCCAAGATCCTAAAGATTTTTCTATGATTTTTTTCCCCTAAAGGTTTTACAGTTTTACATCTTACACTTAGCATCATGATACATTTTCAAATTTGTATAATGTATACAGTTTAGGTCAAAGTTCCTTTTGTTTGCCAACTGCACCAACATGATTTGTTGGAAAGACTATCTTTCTTCAGTTAAATTGCTTCTGTACCTCTGTCAAAATCAATTGGGCTGTCTTGATCACTGCAGCTTTATAGTAAATCTTGAAGTCAGGTAACGTGAGTCCTCCCAATTTTTCTTCTTCAAAATGGATTTAGCCTAATTAATTTTATTCCTGGATATTTTCATTCTTCCCCGTTCTGTCTCCTGCAAGAAGAAAGTTCTTGCAGAAGCTCTTCCTTTTCTTGTTGCAGCTCCTGCACATGCTGTTGGTTTTGCCCCAGTGTGTCCTCCAACCACTGTAGTAGAGGTCCGCTGACTGCTGACATCTGACTACACAGATTCTTGGTAAACACTGAGCCATTATGGATCCTGGTTACTGAGTCCAGATGTGTAAGGCTGTGGATCCTCCTATATGCATCTTGTTCTTCTTGGCACAGGATCTTGGGCAGCTCAACTGCTGACTCAAGGCATACTTTCCCAATGGTTATGTGAGGTACAATATGAATTGGGATTTCAATTCTCTCATACTCTGAGCTCTTTTGGGTCTGTATGGATTGAAAGCAAGTATAGGGTACCCGTCCAGTCTTTGTATTTTTATCTTCTATGAAGCAGGAAAATATAAGTCCTACAAAGCCTTGATCCATCATCTGTCTGGTACATGGCTTGTGTGCGGACATCAACATGTGAAGGCCAAACAGTTATATGGGGATGGGAGTGATACCAACCCACAACTCTCATGGGGCGACCCGTCAGTTCAGCCAACCTCTCTGCCTCTGTTGAGGCCGCAGACAGCTGCTCTGGAGAAATTTCCACGCGATCCTTCCTCTTATCGGAACGTCGCAGGATGATGATAGAATGAATGTGAACAGTTCTGACGGTGTCAACCTCCCCAGTGCACAGCCCCATCACCTCTTCCTTCTCCGTGCTCAGAGCGTGGTTGAGACACACGAGGAAGGCGTCCGACTCCAGATGGACCGCTTGCACTGCCTGCACTACCTGCACCGCCATCTTGGCCCGGCCCGTTCACATCCGCCTCCGGCCCGCTCGGGCCTGGCCAACCCGCCGCTGCAAGTCTATTTCTGTTTGGTAAATAAGTTCATTTGTATCATTTTTTTAGATTCCACGTATATGTGATATCATATGATATTTGTCTTTCTCTGTCTGGCGTTCTTCAGTTAATACGATAATCTCCAGGTCCATCCATGGTGCTACAAATGGCAGTGTTTCATTCACTTTTATAGCTGAGTAATATTCCATTGCATATTTATATATACCACATCTTCTTTATCTGTTCATCTATTGATGGACACTTAAGTTGCATCCATGTCTTGGCCATTGTAAACAGTGCTGCTATGAATATTGGGGTGCATGTATGTTTTTGAAGTATGGTTTTCTCTGGATACATACCCAGGAGTGGGATTGAAAGATAATATGGTAGCTCTATTTTTAGTTTTTTAAGGAGCTTCCACACTGTTTTCCACAGTGATTGTAGTATCTGACACTCCCACCAACAGTGTAGAAGGGTTCCTTTTTCTCCATACCCCTTCCAGCATTTATTAATATTATTTGTAGGGTTTTTGATGTCAGTCATTCTGACTGGTGTGAAGTAGTTTTGATTTACATTTCTCTAATAATGATGTTCAGCATGTTTTCTTGTGCCTTTTGGATGTCTGAATGTTTTCTTTGGAGAAATGTCTGTTTAGATTTTCAGTCTATTTTTTGATTGGGTTGTTTTTTTTGTTATTGAGTTGTATGAGCTGTTTGTATATTTTGGAGATTAATCCACTGTCAGTTGCATCATTTGCAAATATTTTCTCTCATTCTGTACGGTTTTTTTTTTTGTTTGTTTGTTTTATTCATGGTTTTCTTTGCTATGCATTTCTATATACTAATGATGAAAGATCTGAAAGAGAAATTAAGGAAACAATCCCATTTACCATTGCATTAAAAAGAATAAAATACCTAGGAATAAACCTACCTAAGGAGAGAAAAGACCTGTACACCACAAACTATAATACATTGATGAAAGAAATCAAAGATGACACAGATGGAGAGATACACTGTGTTCTTGGATTAGAAGAATTAATATTGTCAACATGACTACCCAAGGCAATCTACAGATTCAATGCAATTCCTATCAAATTACCAATGGCATTTTCCACAGAATTTGAGCAAAAAATTTTAAATTTTATGAAAACACAAAATACCCCAAATAGCCAAAGCAATTTTGAGAAAGAAAAACAAGCTGGAGGAATCAGGCTTCCTGACTTCAGTGAAAAGTGAAAGTGTCTGACTCTTTGCAACCACATGGACTGTAGCCCACCAGGCTTCTCTCTCCATGGAACTCTCCAGGCAAGAATACTGGAGTGGGGAGTCATTCCCTTCTCCAGGGGATCTCCCCAACCCAGGTATTGAATCTGGATCACCTGCATTGCCAGCAGAATCTTTGCTGTCTGAGCCATCTGGGAAGGTTATACTACAAAGCTACGGTTATCAAAACCATATGGTACTGGCACAAAGACAGACATAAGATCAACAGAACAGGATAGAAAGCTCAGAGATACCCATGCACCTGTGGTCAATTGGTCAAGAATACAGAAGGGGTAAAAGAATCTCTTCAATAAGTGGTGCTTGGAAAACTGGACAGCTACATGTAAAAGAATGAAATTAGAACATTCTTTAATCCTATACATCATCTCTTTATTGGACTTTTTTCAATATTTGCAAACCTGGGCTACAGGTCCATGGGATCACAAAGAGTTGGACACGACTGAGCGACTTCACTTCACTCCCAGACCACTGTACTTACCCTCCATCCCATTCTAAGCACATCATGACAAGATTTATCTAACATGCATATAAATCATATTATTCCCCTTATGAATATGCTTAACTGTCCTTTTCTGCCATAAAGGCTTTCATAATTAGGTCCTTGTTGATTTCTCAATTTTCACACTTCCAACTTACCACTTATTTAAAGCAATATATAAACTTATTTGCAGTTTTTTTTTTTAAATTTTCAAATCTTTTCTTGCTTTTGTGAGAGCAAGACTGCTGTTTCCTCTATCTGGAACACCCTCTTCTTCCTGGAAAGCCTGGATAATACATACCCTTCATTCAACACTGAGTATTATCTCTTTTGTGAAAGTTTTCCACCTCTTCTGCTAAACTAGATTCCTTCATATTCTTTCCTTACAACAAGACAAATTTATTTATTAATTATTATTATATGTACACATGGCATGTAAATAAAACATGTAGTAGCTATAGTATACGTAGTGCATACCATCTTTAAGATGATGCTCTCTCTGGGTGGGGAAGAAGAAAGCACAACTATATGTATAATAATTTATTTCTTAAAAATGAAGCAAATGACAAAATATTCAAGTGAGATAAACTTAGGTAGTAGGTATGTGGCTGTTGGTTCAGTTTTCTCTGTCCTTTAAAATAGTTTTAATGTTTTCTTGATTTAAAATAAGTTGAAAAAATATGGTAGCTGATAGTTAAATCATGGGATAAATAACCAAGCAGATTGTAGAATCTTTGCTTTGGGAGATTAAAACATCTTTGTGTGTGTGTGTGTGTGTTTAAACTAAAACTGTAAGATTGCAAGTTATGGGTTCCAGCCACTCACTTGATACTTATGTTCCGGTTCACACTGAAGCAGCTCCATTTATAGAAAACTCAGCACCTTTTCAGGTAGCCCATCGGGAATTCCTGCTCTGTCCGACTTCTGCTTCTTGGAATGCATCGAGGTACTTGTGAGTTTTGTTTTTAATATTGGATTCTTTCTCAATATGATTTTATTGATGTCTTTTCATCATCCTGATCACCCTATTTAAGATACAACCCGGAGTTTTTCTTAGTGTATGAAGGAATACAGTCTACATAGACAAGAGCAGAGGTATTCATTGCCTCACTCATTTTAGACACTTTATTTGTCTGACATAATCTCAGGTTTATATGATACTTCTGAAAGTCAAATCACACAAATGGAGCATTTGAAGGTTGCTGCTGCCAAGTCTGATTCCCTCTGTTCTGTGTCTGTATACTTGAATCACTAGTCCTTGACATAGGTCAGGAAAACTGTTAATTGCATTAAAACATTTTGTTGAACTTATGATGAATCACTATTTCCCTTTGGATACTAACGTTGGATACGTTGGTACAACTGTAATATCATCGAGGCTTTCTTTTCCTGCATCTTGCCCCTAAGGGTATCATGAGAGAAGTTGTCAAAAGCTTTTCTGAAATCCAGCTACACTATTTCTACTCTGTTTCTCTGATCTCCCAGTGTAGTAACTCTGTCACTAGAAAATGAGGTTAGTGTGACAGGACTATTCTTAGTGAGCTCACGCTGAGTTTACCACTTCTTTTTCTAAGTGCTCAGAAGCCATTGTTCAAAAAAAAAAAAATTGTTCTAGAATCTTGCCCTGAATAGATGTCAAGCTCAGTGCTCTCTAGTTCATGAATACGCATTCTTCCTCTTTTTATAAATCCAAATGACACTTGCCTGTATCCAATTTTGCAGGAGCTCTTTTCCTCTGTGGGGTTTCTCAGGTGCCCTGACAATGATTCAGCCTTTTCTACAAGTTCTCTGAGGATGTTGAAACATACTCCTGGGCCAAGAGACTAGGATTCATTTGGCATAGCACCTTTTCATCTCCTCATTTACTTAAGAATACATCTATCACCTGTTTGAGAAGGGAATAGGAAATCGATTAACCCAAACTGTAGTTAAGGCCGTGTTTGGTTTGATGGCCAGTATGAAAGTGAATCAAGAGGAAAAACTGTTATTAAAGGGCTTGAAGCATATGCAGCAGTATGCTAGGTGCTAAGAGATGAGAATAAGATAAAGCCAAAGCCCTGGTCTTAAAAATCTGATAGTCAAGTTGGGGGAAATAAAACTTGTAATACCATAACCCATATAGTTTAATTTGGGAACAAACAGGACTTCAAAGAACACAATCCTTGCCATCAAAAGGATTTAAAAAATAGCTCAAATTGTTTCCTTATATTCCTTAATACTATCAAAAAGGTATATTAAAAATATTTTAAATGTTGCAATATAACTATGGTGTCTACTGACTGCTTCAGTGGCCAGAGGTTGTGAGTAAATTCTGAACCTAGGTGTGTGCTAAAATGAACCTTCTTTTGTGGTAAAAATCTGTTTCTGAGTTGAAATGTTGATACAGTAATAGGAGAAGGAAGGGGGTAATGGTTCTACTGCTAAGCCAGCCTCTCGTGCTACCAGGCTTGTTGGGAGAGGGAGGGTAGGAGTAGAGAGCAGGACAGCAGGAAGAATAGCTGAGGAAGAGAGCAACAATGCCTTGGTCCCTGGGGTCTTTCCTACGTGCTATCTCCTATGCAAAGCGATTCCCATCTATTGAGCACCTCGCTATGCCAGGAATGCCGTTAGGTACTTTAAATGCCATTTTACCTTTGTTCCTCCACAAGCCTGTAGGATAGTGCGTGCGTGTGTGTGTGTGTGTGTGTGTGTGTGTGTGCGCGCGCTCAATTGTGTCCAACTCTTTGCAACCAGATGGACTGTAGCCCACCAGACTCCTCTGTCCATGGGATTTTCCAGGCAAGAATATTGGGGCAGGTTGCCATTTCCTTCTTCAACGGATCTTCCTGACCCAGGGATTGAACCCACATCTCCTGCATCTCCTGTATTGGCAGGTGGATTCTTTACCACTAGGCCACCTGGGAAGACAAAAATAGTCAGTGTATCCTTATTTTACAAGTGAGGAAACTGAGCTCAGAGAGGTGGAGTCATTTGTTCAAAGGTCACATTAATGCTAAATCGCAGACCTGAGGTGTAACCTCAGATGCATCTGATTTCAGTGCTATTTTCTTTTTATTACATGACACTCTCTAGATAGAAACAAATTGGGACTTGAAGAGACCTTTCTTCTTGTCCTTAAAAAATGTCTTGTCACCTAGAAAAAGGCAAAATTTCACCCATGTTTCAAGCTGATTGCCATATTCTGCTTGTTTTATTAAATATACTTTAACTTTTTATATCATAGAATAAATACAGTCTAATTATTTCAATGAAGTAATGTCACTCTGTTACCATGTATATAATGAGATGTATTTTCATAGACATTCTCTCTACTTGGGACTTGATATCAAGAAAATGAAATTTGCAAAGATAACTCCTTGCTACCTGATTATTTACTGCATGAGGATAGCGCTTGGTGAATGGCCCTTGTCTGAACTGAGTTTCCTAGTTACTAATGCAACAGGTGCTGCAAAATGAGGTCTGTGAACTGAAGGCCAATTTTTGTGCAGAGGATAAAATGTGAAGCAATAGATAGCTCAGGAGAGGACATGGTATATGGGGATACAGTGTCCCTGCCAGGGACAGATGCATATTGCTGAGCAAGGGCTGTTCCAAAGTGCCCTGACCGTTAATGCAATCAGAACCCTGAGCTCTAAATTAAAGCAGGAAAAGAACAGCAGAAAGATACTTGCCTGTAACTGTAACCTAGAGCCTAAAGGTGCTGGGGGAGAACACTGCAGGAGCAGTAAACCTCTTTTGCTGTTAGTTTCTGTTGGTTTCTTTACAGGGATTTGGAATGCCTGGTTGCAAGTAATTGGATTAAAGATGTGGATGTGTGAGTGGGGTTTAGATTTTGGGAGGGTAAGAGATTGGAGACAGCTAGAGATGCCAGGATATTCCTGTGTGTGTGTGTAAAAGCTGTGTGTGTGTGTGTGTGTGTGTGTGTGTGTGTGTGTGTGTGTGTGTTGAGGGAGTTATTAGAGAAGAGGCAGCCATTTTCAGAGAGCCCTGACCATCTCCTACCTGGGGGACTTTTCATAGGAATTGGCAGTGGCTGCCTGGACCATCTCTCAACAGCAGAGTGACGCTGCAGCCTTTACATTGGACTTTGTCCACCCTTTGGCCCAATTCTTCCCCTGGCCTCCATGAATGCCTATTTCCTGCGTGTGACATGAACCTTCATAGTTCATTCTCTGACAACATACCTGATAGTGACCTATGTAGAGTTTCACATAGTGGGTCTTCCACAGATGTTTTCTTCTTCCATCCATCCATCCATCCATCCATCCATCCATCCATCCATCCACAAACATTTACTGAATTTCTACTGTGTATCTGTAGCAGTTGTTGGCACTAGGGATAGATAACAAGTTAATACCACTCTTAAGACCTCACAATGTCATGGAGTCATAGGGCCCATTAAAGTGATTACTAGCCTGAGATTAGTGCTATAACACAGATGCATAAAGATTCAGCATTGGCCCCAAAGAGGGTATGGTTGACTGTACTTGCATGAGGCAGAAAAGGCTACAGCCAGGATTCATGGTTAAGATACTAGGTGGTCTTCAGAATCAGACTCAATGAGTTCAAATCCTGGTTTTGCCACTTTTTTTTTTTTTGGTTTTGCCACTTTTGAGCTAACAAAACATGGAAAAATTACTCTAATTTTGAGTGGCCTCCATAAAATGCATGACCATTATTTCATGGATTCTTGTGATTATTAAATGAGATGATGTGGATAGATTCATTGGTAAATGCCTGGCGTGTAGAAATTGGTCAGTAAATTTTCATGATTATTATTGTTGTTATTTCTGCTATCATTATTTGTAAAAGTAATAAGGCTTCCCCAAGGACGTATTTCAGCTGAGACTGGAAGGGTGAACTGTGGTCACTAGGCCAGCAGTGGGAGGTCAGTGATCGGGTTGGGGATGGAGAGGACTTTGCAGAAGAGAGAATAGAATAGGCAATGCCCAGGGACCTCAAGGGTGCAGTGTATTTGGAGGGAGTCAGTCAGATAGAGTTAGCTGAGCTCTTAGAACTTTAGTTCTCCATCCTGTTATGTATCATACTACCTAGTAGTTGTTTGGACATAATCTGTCTTTCTTGTTCCTCACGTGGTGAAATACTCACTCTTCTGATTCATCTGTTTCGACCAAAGCCATCTTTCCTGTAATGTCTCTGGGTTCCTGTCTCACACTCTGTCCTTGCACTCATCATGCTGCAGTGTGATTACTTAGCAGATGTGTATTTCCTCCTCACTGGGATCCTAGAATGTCTTATTCAGCTTTGTCTATTCTGCATCGACTGGATGGACATGAGTTTGAGCAAACTCTGGGAGATAGTGAATGACAGGGAAGCCTGGCGTGCTGTCGTCCTTAGGGTTTCAAAGAGTCAGACATCCCTGGCATGCTGCAGTCCACGGGGTCACGAAGAGTTGGACACGATTTACTGACTGACAAATTCTACACTGAGCTGGTACCTGGGATTGTGGACTTGTGCAGACTGTCTTTGTGAATTAAAAATAAAGAAGAATGATGAGAAATCATCCATAAGAACAGAATATCTTATTCTCTCCTGGAAGATCCAAGGAGTCATTTTGAAACAGAGAAATGGTCTGCTTTCTAAACCAAGTGCAGAACTTCAGATGTGCTTTTTAAAGACACAGTTCTCTGTATTTATTTGAACTTTGTAGTATGTAAGGAAATAGAACCCTGAATCCAATCTGGAATCCAGGCCTTAGGTTAATCATTTATACATAGTCCTGTTTGGTCCTGAGCCTATCAAAATTGCTTCATTTTTACCTGCCTTGCATTCTCTCCTCAAATCCTATAATAGCGCTATCTTTTCAATTGGCTGATAAGGTGCCAAATGGCTGTTCATGTGTGGTCTTCTTGCAGCAGTTAGTTAATGAGGAGTGTCCCTGATGATTTTTATCAGATGAGAATTAACAGTCTGCTGGACACAGCAATAACCTCTATGCTAACTGAGAGACCCAGAGCCAGGGAGCTGATGGCTGAAAATGTGGGTTCTGTTCTAGGCTGTCCCATATGGATGCTTCCTGGTGGTGTAACCTAGACATGTCCCCTGAGATCTCTGAACTGTCAATTTTCTCCTTTATAAAATGTAGGCAATAATAATGTTAATTTCATAATAAGATAAAAGAAAAATGATCATTAAAATCATGTGCTGATTTGAAAAGGCCCTGGTGCCCAGTCCTTTGGTCAAATGCTAGTTTCCATGTTGCTGAGAAGATACTCTTTAGGTTCATGCCCTTTGAGTAAAGCAAATTACTCTTCATAAATGTGAGTGGGCCTCATCTAATCAGGTGAGTATCTCAAAAGCAAAGACTGGGATTTTCTGAAGCAAAAGCAATTCTGCCTTCAGACTGCAACATAGAAAGTCTGCTTTCCTTTCCAGCAGGTAGATTTCAGACTCAAAACTTTAACATCAACTCACCTGAATTCCAGTTTGCCAGTCTGCCCTCTAGGTTTCAGTCGTGCTAATTCCTTATGTGTCAATTCCTTAAAGCCTCTTCTCTTATTCTGTTCCTCTCTCTTATATGTACATTTCCCAGGTGGCTTAGTGGTAAGAAATCCACCTGCCAATGCAGGATTCACCAGTTCAGGAAGATTCCCCTGGAGAAGAAAATGGCAACCCACTCCAGTATTCTTGCCAGGAAAATCCCATAGACAGAGAAATCTGGTGGGCTACAGTCCATGGGGTTGCAAATTGTCTGACACTACTGAGCAACTGAGCATGCACACAAAATATATATTCATCTACACACATATTTTCTATGGTTTTATTTCTCTGGAGAACTTTGATTGATACAGGGAATAAAGCTTAGCACACTTCCAGGCACATAGGCCTCCATTAGTATGAGCAACTATTCTTACTAAACTCTCTGGACCCCAGATCCTCACTTACATGATGGGTGAGTTGAGTTGAGTCAGTAATCTCTGCTGTATTATCTAACTTCATACTCAAAAATCTCAATGGAGAGTCCTGCTTCATCAAAGCTATCCTTCTGGGGCAGGAAAACAAATTAAAGTGCCTAAATCCTTTTCTATTGGTTTTTCTGACTTGATTGCAGTACAGCTTATGCATTGCTACTGCTTAAATTTCTAGATGTGCTTAAAGGTATGTCTAATGTGTTCTTGATAAGTTGAGTATAAGACACATTTTGCAACATCCCCAAAGATTTTCACATTCAGAGAGAGCTGCGCTCTTGTTCTTGTTATATCAGAGGCTGGGAATTGCTGGCCCAGAGGGAGAATTCAGATGAAGAGGAGGTTGGGAAGGAAGTCTCATTTTTCTGGGAGCCTCTGTGTCCTGTGCTTATAGATTTCACAGGGGAAAAGGGTAAGGGGCAAGGGGAATTATGAAAATAAAGGCAGGGTCTCAACTTCTGAGCTTGTTTTTTGTTTTGTTTATTTTGTTGCTATTATTCTTTAGAAGGGAAAGAATGTCAATGTTTTTGTTTTTGGAAAACAATGTCAATGTTCATTTATCAGCGATGTCAACTATATCAGTCCATTGCCCTCACTCTATTCTCTTATATTCCCTCCCTTTTCTGCTTTATTTTTATAAATCAAATTTATTACCTCCTGATATGTATTTATTTGTCACTGTTTCTATTGTTGATTATTCCCACTAGAATGTCAGGTCCTTGAGAATGGATATTTTGCCTGCTGTATTCTGTGCTATATCCTGAAAGTTAGAATTATCTTGAAGACATAATAGATGCTCAGTAAATACTTTTTGAATTTATAAAGAGATCTGAAAACAAATTTTCTATTCTCTGACACTCTAATGATATTATTGTCATGCCCTGAGGCCTTGGTTGCATTATTTCTTTCTTTTTCTTTGCAAGGTGACCGAGTGAACTCGGTGGAGAACGTGGCATATCTGGTTTCATCTTCCCTCCATTGAGACTGGAGAACTTCCAAACTGCAATCTCTGGCAAATGGTGAGTGGTTTTATTTCTAGGTTCATGTGATGATTATAGCAACATAGCTCCTGTTGTGTCTTCTCGTCATGTGGTATCACAATTTTAGTAACTCCAACCTGAAGCAATTGGACAGTCCTGAGATTTATAATCAGATGACCCAGACTCTGGTCATATCCTAGGTAAACCATCAACATATATCTCTTTGTCTCCATTGATCATGTGCTTCAGGACCATTAGGTGAGATAGGTATATAAATAGTCAACAACTTTAGCGTTTCTATGTCTAGTTTTGCGTCATCTTCAAACAGTGACCATTTTACTTCTTTTGCCATTTGGGTTCCTTTGATTTCTTTTTCTTCTCTGATTGTTGTGGCAAGGACTTCCAAAACTATGTTGAATAAAAGTGGTGAGCGTGGGCATACTTGTCTGATTCCTGGTCTTAGCAGAAATACTTTCAGCTTTTTTCACTGTTGAGTATGATGTTAGCTGTGGGTTTGTCATATATGATCTTTATTATGTTGAGGTACGTTCCGTCTATGCCTACTTTCTGGAGACTTTTTATCATAAATGGGTGTTGAATTTTATTGAAAACTTTTTCTGCTTCTATAGACATGATCATAAGATTTTTATTCTTCAATTTGTTAATGTAGTATATCACACTGACTGATTTGCAGATACTAAAAAATCCTTGCATCCCTGGAATAAATTCATTTGATCGTGGTGTATTATCCTTTTAATATATTGTTGGATTCAGTTTGCTAGCATTTTGTTAAGAATGTTTTACTATGTTTATCAGTGATATTGGCTGTAGTTTTTATTTTTTTTTGTGGTATCTACAGAAATAGACCCACAGACATAGAAAACAAATTTATGGTTACTGAAAAGGAAAGAGCAGAAGGGAGTATGGACAAATTAGGAATTTGGGATTAGCATGTACACACTAGTCTATATAAAGTAGATAACCAACAAGGACCTACCATATAGCATAGGAAACTATACTCAATATTTTGTAACAAGCTATAAAGGAAAAGAATCTTAAAATATATGTATGAAATATATGTATGTATATCTATAGTTTCAGGTATATGTGTATGTATATATACATATATCTGAAACTAACAAGACATTTTAAATCAACTATACTTCAATAAAATTTGAAAAAAAAGATCCAAGCTAGAATGAAAAAAAATCAGCACATAGTAAGCTTACTATACAAATGTTCATTACTGTAATACAAAGCCAGAAAGATTCTGAAAAGAAAGGGAATGTATATTTCCTAAACATCTAATATATACTTACATGCTATTTAACTTAGTCTTCATGTCAGTCTTGCAAGTTTTAAAATATTATCCCTGTTTTAAAAGTGAAGAAACTCTAGCTCAGAGCTGTA
>CATKSN020000323.1:0-28077 GCA_949782905.1 Rangifer tarandus platyrhynchus
AGTAATGCTCAAATTCTCCAAGCCAGGCTTAAATAGTAAGTGAACTGTAAACATCCAAATGTTCAAGCCAGATTTAGAAAAGGCAGATGAACCAGAGATCAAATTGCAAACATCTGCTGGATCAACAAAAAAGCAAGCAAGCTCCAGAAAAATATCTAACTCTGGTTTATTGACTATGCCAAACCCTTTGACTGTGTGAATTACAACAAACTGAGGAAAATTCTTCAAGTGATTGGAATACCAGACCACCTGACCTGTCTCTTGAGAAAATCTATATGCAGGTCAGGAAGCAACAGTTACAACTGGACATGGAACAACAGACTGGTTCTAAATAGGGAAAGGAGTATGTCGAGGTTGTATGTTGTCACCCTGCTTATTTAACCTATATGCAGAGTACATCATGAGAAACACTGGCCTGGATGAAGCACAAGCTGGAATCAAGATTGCCGGGAGAAATATCAATAACCTCAGATATGCAGATGACACCACTGTTGTGTCAGAAAGCAAAGAAGAACTAAAGAACCGCTTGATGAAAGTGAAAGAGAAGAGGGAAAAAGTTGGCTTAAGACTCAACGTTCAGAAAACTAAGATCATAGCATCTGGTTCCATCACTTCGTGGCAAATAGATGCGGAAACAGTGGAAACAATGACAGACTATTTTTTTGAGGCTCCAAAATCACTGCAGATGGTGACTGAAGCCATGGAATTAAAAGATGCTTACTCCTTGGGAGAAATGTTATGACCAACCTAGACAGCATCTTAAAAAGCAGAGGCTTTACTTTGCCAACAAAGGTCCATCTAGTCAAAGCTATGGTTTTTCCAGTAGTCCTTTATGGATGTTAGAGTTGGGCAACAAAGAAAGCTGAGTGCCAAAGAATTGATGCTTGTGAACTGTGGTGTTGGAGAAGACTCATGAGAATCCCTTGGACTGCAAGAAGATCCAACCAGTCCCTCCTAAAGGACATCAGTTCTGAATATTCCTTGGAACATCTGATGCTGAAGCTGAAACTCCAATACTTTAGCCACCTGATGTGATGAACTGACTCATTTGAAAAGACCCTGATGCTGGGAAAGACTGATGGCGGGAGGAGAATGAGATGACAGAGGATGGGATGGTTGGATGGCATCGCCAACTCAATAGACATGAGTTTGAGTAATCTCTTGGAGTTGGTGATGGACAGGGAGGCCCAGCACGCTGCAGTCCATGGGGTCACAAAGAGTTGGACAATACTGAGTAACTGAACTGACTGACTGAAAGAAAGCTGAGCTAATGATAGCTATCCTAAAGAGGGCTACACTAAGGAAAGCTAGGAGGTCTGAGCTTAGGGGAGGTGAGCTAAGGAGACCCATGGACAGCTGAGCTAAGGAGAGCTAAGCTAAGGAGAGTTAAGGTAAGGGGAGTTGAGCTACGACAGCTACACTAAAGAGAGCTAAGGAGGGCTGAGCTAAAGAGAGTGAGGAGACACCAGGTTTGGTGGCTCCTCTGTCTCGTTCTATTCTAATGTACAACCAAGCATGCCAAATGCTCTTAGACAACAGTAGCCATCCTAAAAGAGGAGGGAGTATAGAAGACCTTGCAGCATGGAGGCTTTTCTCTGTAACCTCAGCCTTCAAACAATTGCTGATGGACATCTGATATTCACAAGCCCACTGAACTCAACATGACCCCTACCCTTCAACATGCCAGGTGAAACACATAAAAAAACAATAATAATAAAAACAAAGAAGCAGAAAACAAAAACAAAAATGGGACACACTCTGGAAGTAAACATCACCAGGTAAATACAGCCCAAAATGCTTTCAAAAGACAAAAACCCCATGAATAGTGCTCAACAGGGTTTCTTATCAGACATAGAAAATCTAAACTGCCAAGAGACATCAACCCTGAGCACTGGAAAAGGCCACCATGGAAAACGGTCCAGACCAGAAATGGTAGGTTAACATTAGTGCCCAAACAAAGGTGAAATGGACTTACACTGCTGGTAAGAAAATTACGGTTAGCAAATGGTGTCACTGGGTGAGAGGCCGAAAGGTGAAGGCTGGAATAGACTTCTTCCCACAAATACCTATGCAATTTATAATCCACACGGACCTTCTGTATCAAGAGACATGTCCTCAACAGATTCTAAAAACATAACTGTGACAATAACTGCAGCTGAATACCTCCAGGTATCTGTGGAAGCAAAGGAGAAACTGTTTACCTGCAATAACTACAAGGGTGTAAATAGTCTTAAATAAGAAATAAAAGTTTCACTTAAAGAAAAAACCTCAAAGGCTAAAGAGACAAAAGCTTTTAGTGGCTTCCTTTTTCTCCTTTTACTCTCATTTACAACCAGGCCTGGATAACACAGAGGCTGCTGTTACCATGGCAACATGAGCAAAGGGCATGAAGAAATGCTGCCGCCTTGTGGACATTTTCTCTAACAGCAACCTTAAAATGCTTGCTGATGGCCACACTATTCACAAGGGTGCTGATCTCCAACCAATACCCACCCATAACAAATTACCAGAGCTCACATAGGGGGAGAAAAGAAAGTAAACACAGGAGAAGCTAACAGGAAGAAAATAAGAGCAGGTAAACACAATTCCATGTTTATTTTAAAAAGCACGTGACAATTTGCACATTGGGTGAATTCTAACAGATACAAACATCAAAGCTGCATGGATACTAGTACCTCTGCCTGAGCATGGAAAAAGGCCATTGTCAAAATCTGGACATGGCATCAATGGTAGAGTGATATTACTACAGTGGACGATTTAGGGTACTGGTGGCATGGGCCTGGTAAGTCCCATATGAGCATGACTAGAGCATGACTAGAAAAGTGCACTCCCATGAGAGAGAAATAAATAAAGAAATAAAGAGGTAGAGACAGTATGATACGTCAGACCCTCTCCTGGAATATTTCAGAAATGGGCAGATTTTGCACACCAGACACCTCAAACCTGGTCCCTCGGCACCATTCAGAACATTGAAGAGATGAAAGCAAAGATAGCGTACCTGGAGAGAGCAATGGATAAACAAACATGCTAGAGGTCTAGAATGATTTTTGAATCAGGATTGAAATATGAACATATGCTGCCTTCAGAGACAGAGATAAATCCAGAGATCACCACACTGAGTGAAGATGGGCTGATTCAAGAAACATAATGGGATGGAACGGACAGGTGGGGTACAAAAATCCAGAGCAATGAGCACCCACACAAAGGTGACATGGACATCCAAACTAGCATGAAACTTATGGGTATCAGAGGACCCTGGTGGATGAAAGGGATACATCTGGAGTTTGGTATTAATTTCTTCCCACAGATACATATAAAATATAGGATCCATGTAAACTTCCCTCAGCAAGAGTGGTAGATGAAACACATTCTAATAACACATAGGTGAAAACAAGCACAGCTGAATATCTAGTATTCTCAGTGCCATGGAACAAGAATCCATACACTTAAAACAAATGCATCCTTGTCAATCAACTTAAATAGAATAGGAATTTTTACTTAAACTAAAATCCAAGTATGAGCAGTTAGCAGGTTTGATGGGATCCTGTGGATTGTTCTATTCTAATGTACAACCAGGCCTGAGTAAACCTGTCAGGTGGTGCAAGCCATCCTAAAAGAGGACAGAATAAAGAAACCTTTCAGTGTGGAGGATTTTCTTTGCAACCGCAGCATGAATACTATCGCTGATGGACATCTGACATTCACAAGGCTGCTGGACTTGACATGACACGTACCCTTGAACATGTCAGGGGCCACACACCCAAAATTAAATAAGTAACACACACACACACACACACACACAAAACAAAACTGGAACACTCTCAGGAAAAAAACATCAACAGGTAAATACAAATCAAAGCGCTTTCAAAAAGAAAATGCCCATGAATAGTACCTCATAAAGTTTCTCATCAGAGATACAAAATCCAAACTGCCACGAGACATCAACTCTGAGCACTGGAAAAGGCCACCATGGAAAATGCACTAGACCAGAAATGGTAGATTAAGATTAGTCAGGGGTTCCTTTTATAGTAGTGGGGGCATATCAGTGGGAGGAGCCAGTATAAGAATCACTGTCCACGTGACTTTATAGAAAAAAAATAGACAGACATTATGACAGGGCCTCTCCACTCCTATGATACTTCAGAAATACACAAATTTTGAAAACCGCATGCCCCAGACCATGCACTGCAGCAGAATTCCCAATGCCCAGAGATGAAACTAAAGGAAGTACACGGGGACAGACAGATGAATAGATCAAGGAATGGGATATGGATTCATGACGGTATATGACTCAGGCATCGAAAGGAGGAAATAATGACATTGTCAGAGGTACTGATAAGTGTGGTGATAATCAGAGTCAGTGAAGAAGGGCAGATTTCAGACAGGTCATAGGATTTACTTTTCAAATGGAACTGACAATATTGCCAGCAGTGAGTGACCTGAGCAAGGTAAAATGGACACCCAATGCTAGGAACTCCCTGATGCTTAGCAAAGGGGATGGGTGGGAGGAAGGCTTACATTGGAAGGCTGAAATTCACGGATTCCCACAAATACCTGTCAAATACATAATCCACAGGGATGGACTTAGCAAGAGGGATGAACTGCACACTTTCTGAGAGCAGGTCAGACGAAATAACCACTGCTGAATGCCTCTGTGTATTGGTGTAAGGGAGCAAGAATCGACACAGATTCAACAAAGGTGACCTGTGCATCAGCTTCGTCAAACAAGAAATACAAACTGCAATAAAGCTGAGAAGGAAGGAGACACAAGCTCCAGGAGTTAGTGACTTCAGGGCATGCTACAGTCCATGGGGTTCCAAACCGTCAGACACAACTGAGCAATTGAATTGAAGTGACTGACATATACATATGAAATCCTAATACAGACTCAGAATGGATGTACTACCCCAAGAGTGGTGTACTACACACGTTTTAGTAATATATACGTGAAAATAATCACAGATGAATGCCTCTATGTATGGTTAAAAGGATACAAGAATATGTACAGCTACAAAAATAAGGTCATTTGAGTCAACATGCATGGATGGAGAGATGATCATACTAAGTGAAGTGAGGTACACAGAGAAAGACAAATACCAAATATCACTTAAATATGAAATCTAAGACATGACACAAATGAACATATGTATGAAACAGAAGCATGCTCATGGACTAGAGAACAGACTTAAGGCTTCCAAGGCAGAGAGAATTGGGGAAGAAAGGGAGTAAGAGATTGGGCTTGAGAGATATAAACTAGAGTATATGGAATGGATTGACAAGTTCCTACTCTAGAGCACAGAGAAATATATTCAGTATCCCATGATAAGTCATAATGGAAAAAAACATGTGGGAGTACCTTGGCAGTCCAGCAGTTAAGATTCCACACTTCCACTGCAGTGGATACAGGTTCAAATCCTGGTCATGGAACTAATTCCACATGCTGCATAGTGTAGCAAAAACAACAACAACAAAAAAAGATTTAATAAAAGAATGTGTGTGTATATATACACATATATATACACATATATATACACATATATGTGCATAGCTGAATCACTTTGCTGCAAAGCAGACATTCACACAACGTTGTAAATCTACTTCAGTTAAAAAGTAACATGACTGGGAAAAAAGATTGCTATATTTCATTGTATCTAAAGTTAATATCCAAAGAAAATTGCTGTAAACAAACACAGCTCACTACTTAATGGCAGGCTTGCTGAAATTCCTAAGGAGACACATACTGATGTCTGCAATTCGCCACAAAAGCAGCAAGGAAAAAGATCGACTGTTGATTGGTAAGAGGGATGGACAAATGGATAGATAGGTGACAGAGGAAGTATTGTAAAATGGTTACAAAACCAGACCCCTATATAGGCTGTCTACAAGATACCCACCTCAAACCAAGGGACACATACAGAGTGGAAGTGAAGGGCTGAAAAAAGATATTTCATGCAAATGGAGACCAAAAGAAAGCAGGATTAGCAATACTCATATCAGATAAAATAGACTGAAATAAAGGCTGTGAAATGAGAAAATGAAGGCCACAACATAATGATCAAAGGATCAATCCAAGAAGAAGATATAGCAATTATAAATATATATGCCCCCAATATAAGCACCTCAATACATAAGGCAAAAGCTAACAAGTGGGGGAATTATCAGTAAAGCAATAATAGTGGGAGACTTTAATATCCCACTCACACATATGGATAGATCAACCATGCAGAAAATTAGCAAAGAAACACAAACTTTAAATGATACAATGGAGCAGTTAGACCTAATTGATATCTATAGGACACTTCAACCCAAAACAATGAAGTTCACCTTTTTCTCAAGTGCACGTGGAACGTTCTCCAGGCTAGATCACATCCTGGGCCATAAATCTAGCCTTGGTCAAAAAAAAAAAATGAAATCATTTCAACCATCTTTTCTGATCACAATGTGCTAAGATTAGATGTCAACTACAGGAAAAAGGAAACTATTAAAAATGCAAACATATGGAGGCTAAGCAACACACTTCTGAATAAGCAACATATAAGAGAAGAAATCAGAAGAGAAATGAAAATATGCATAGAAACAAATGAAAATGAAAACATGACAACCTGAAACCTTTGGGATTCAGAAAAGCAGTGCTAAGGGGAAAGTTCATAGAAATACAAGCTTACCTCAAGAAACAAGAGAAGCATCAAATAAATGACTGAACTGTACACTTAAAGCAGCTAGAAAAAGAAGAAATGAAGAACCCCGGGGTTAGTAGAAGGAAAGAAATAATAAAAATTAGGGCAGAAATAAGTGAAAAAGAAAGAAAGGAGACTGTAGCAAAAATCAGCAAAAGTAAAAGCTGGTTCTTTGAGAACATTAAAAAAAAAAAATTAGACAAACCATTAGCCCGACTCATCAAGAAAGAAAGGGAGAAGAATCAGTTCAACAAATTAGAAATGAAAATGGAAAATCACAACAGACAACACAGAAATACAAAGGATAATAAGAGACTACTATCAGCAGCTATATGACAATAAAATGGACAACTTGGAATAAATGGACACATACTTATAAAGAATAACCTTCCAAAACTGAACCAGGAAGAAATAGATAATCTCAACAGACCCATCACAAGCATGGAAAACAAAACTGTAATCAAAAATCTCCCAACAACAACAACAAAAACTTAAGCTCAGGACCAGATGGCTTATTCACCCTCATGGTTACCCTGGCTACTTGAAGAAAACAAGAAAGGGAGTACAGAACAGCATTGCTTTGGGGAAGAGGGTGAAGATAGATGGGAACAATGGCTTCAGGAGAAGGGGTGTGGGCAGAGAAGAGATATGGGCCAGGCAAGGACAAGGAAGGGGATCTTATGGGGCAGTTTCAATGGACAAGAGGAGATTGCATGGCTTCAGCTCACCTTAACACTTCTTTTGGACCTCAGTTGACATAGGTCTTCATCTTTTCCTCCTTTCTGGAGTCTGCTCTTCCATAACTTCTCTAGAGCTTTGTGGCTTCTGAGTCACCTTATTCATTTTGAAGACTCCCAGTTGTCTGCTACAGAGCCCCTGAGCAGCCCTATGTATACCCCTCCCAAGGGGGCCACAGCTTTATGCTTTATGAGGTCCGTAAGTCACTCTCCAGCCAATAGTGGCCCTGGGTGGGCCTTGACATCATAAAGCCCAATACTGTCACCTCTAGGGAGGATTGGGAACAACTCAGATGATTTGCTGGGGAAAATGAAGCATTTTTAATGGCCCTTAAGAGCCCTCCAAACTCACCTGCCATCCACATCTCTCTAAGTCTACATGAAGGGCCACATGGCAGGGAGACTGTGTCTCCTCCAACCCTTGCCCCACAGCCAAAATATTCAGGCTTTCATTCTGTTCTCTCTCACAGTTCACCATTATCTAGTTTTTAATATCTTGCCTAAAATCCCTCCATGATAATTAGGTTCTATTGAAGTGTCTTTGGAAATGAGAATCATTCTACCTTCCTCCTATAAGGTGGTCTTAAAGCACCTTGAAGACCATTTAATTCTGGGCCACCTACAAGAAACCTTTTCCATCCCAGTTCCTTTTCTCAGTGTTCAGGTAGCTCTCCTCAGTTTTCTAGTTTCCAGTCTGAAACCGCTGTCTTCAGGCTATGAGAATGCACTGAATACATTTGCTCTTGGTCCTCATGGAGCTGTCTTGTTTCAAGTCTAGACTCATGCTCACCTCACTAGGTGTACTACCCAATCTTGGGTTTATACAGGGTGATGGGGATGAGGCAGATAAAGGCATGCTTCAGGTTGTGCTGGATGATTCCAAGAAGGAAATGACCACCTGTGACTGATTAGTATCCCCAGGAAGGGGCGACTCTTGCTCAGAAATGTGTGTGCCTAGTGTGGAAAGGTCTTCTCAACATGTGCCCTCACAAATCTCTTTTCTCATCTTGTTTTCCTGTTCGCACCTCCATTGGAGCTTACCTAACAGTTGATACCATGGTGGAATTCATTTCCATGAAGAGCTGCCACAAGCTTCCCGCTTCCTGGAGGAAACACTGAGTAATCAGGTCTCCCCATCTAGTTCCCAAGGTCTGTCGTTGAGATGGTAGACTTTGGAGGGAAGGGGAATAAGTTGTGGGCTTCATCTCAGTCCTTGTGTTCCTAATTGACAAGCAGGGTCAGCCAACTTGATGCGTGCACCTGGGTACAGTTTTTTGTCTTAGTGGGACTTCTTGGGTTTCTTGTGAAGTTCTCACTTCCTGGTGTCCACTGGTTGCTTATTCACCCTGGATGCATCACACTGCTTAAAATTTTAAGAGGTAAAAGAAAGCACACCATGAACAAACCCAAAAGATGACTTTAAAATTTTTAGAACAAGGAACCTGAAAAATGTGAAAAAGACACAAGCCATCAGTTTCTAAGAAAGATGTAGTACTGGCCATGCACTTTGTTAAGAGATGTTTAAAAGACACAAGCAGCCATTTGACCAGAAAGATATGGGACTAGATCCTAACCACATTAAAAAGATATTTAATCTCACTAAGGTAAGAAAAAATCATATTAAAATACCCTTGAGAAATCAAACTGACCCAGAAGTGGCATAGATTCTAGAAATTGAAGACAGAGAAATTAAAATACTTGGAATAACTGTGTTTGGCATGCTTTAAAGTTAGAGACATGGAAATAATAAAATAGACCAATTTCATCTTACAGACATGAAAACTATAGTGTCAGATGACAGACACAGTCGATAGAATAAATGACAGATTAGACAGGGCAGCAGGAGAAAATTGTGCACTTGAAGAGGTAGCAACAGAATGTGTTCAGAATGAAGCACAGACTACACAAATATATACAAAGACAACACAGCATAGTCTATTAATTTTTGTCCCCTAAGAATGCAGCATTGGTTAAACATTTGAAAATCAATCAGTGTAATCCAACTTACTAAATAACTAAAACACAGTAGGGTCGTCTCAATAAATGCTGAAAATTATTTGATAAATTCTAATATATTTTCCTGGGTTGGAAAGATCCGCTGGAGAAGGGCATGGCAACCCACTCCAGTATTCTTGCCTGGAGAATCCCTAAGGCCAGAGGAACCTGTTGAGCTTACATTCCATGGGGTTGCAAAGAGCTGAACACAACTGGGTGACTGAACACATTCTGTATAAAAACGCTTAGCAAATTAGAAATAGAAAACTTCCTCAACGTGATGATGGTAATAAACTGTATAACTAACATCACACTACATGGTAGAACAGCACACCAGGATTCCCTGTCCCTGTCCATCATCAGCTCTTGGAGATTGCTAAAACTCATATGCACTGGGTTGGTGATGCCATCAAACCATCTCATCTTCAGTTGACCCCTTCTCTTTTGGCTTTCAATCTTTCCCAGCATCAGGGTCTTTTCAAATGAGTTAGTTCTTCCAATCAGGTTGCCAAAGTATTGGAGCTTCAGCTTCAGCGTCAGTCCTTTAATGTATGTTCAGGACTGACTTTCTTGGGATTGACTGATTTGCTATCTTTGCAGTCTAAGGGACTCTCAAGAGCTTTTTCCAACACCACAGTTCAAAAGCATTAATTCTTAGGCACTCAGCTTTCTTTATACTCCAACTCTCACATCAATACATGACTATTGGAAAAAGCATTGCTTTGACAAGTCAGCCGTTTGTTGGCAAAGTAATGTCTCTGCTCTTTGATATTCTGTCTAGGTAGGTCATATCATTTCTTTCAAGGAGCAAGCATCTTTTAATTTCATGGCTGGAGTCCCCATCTGCAGTGATTTGGCTCCCCCCACCCACCAAAAAAAAAAAGTCTGACACTGTTTCCATTGCATCCTAATCTATTTGCCATGAAGTGATGGGACTGGATGCCATGATCTTAGTTTTCTGAATGTTGAGCTTTAAGCCAACTTTTTCACTCTCCTTTTTCACTTTCATCAAGAGGTTCTTTAGTTCCTCACTTTCTGCCATAAGGATGGTGTCATTTGCATATATGATATTGTTGATATTTCTCTTGACAATCTTTATTCCAGCTTGTGCTTCATCCAGCCCGGCATTTTGCATGTCCTTTGCTTATAACTTAAATAAGCGGGGTGATGAAATGCATCCTTAATGTACTCCTTTCCTGATTTGCAACCAGTCTGTTGTTCCATGTCCAGTTCTAACTGTTGCTTCTTGACCTGCATACAGATTTCTCAGGAGGAAGGTCAGGTGGTCTGGTATTCCTATCTCAGAATTTTCCACAGCTTATTGTGACCCACACAGTCAAAGGCTTTGACAGTCAATAAAGCAGAAATAGATGTTTTTCTGGAACTCTCCTGCTTTTTTGATGACCCAGTGGATGTTGGCAACTTGATCTCTGGTTCCTCTGCTTATTCTAAATCCAACTTGAGCATCTGGAAGTTCACAGTTCATGTATTGTTGAATCCTGGCGTGGAGAATGTTAAGCATTACTTTACTAGTGTGTGAGATGAGTGCAATTGTGTGATCGTTTGAGCATTCTCTGGCATTACCTTCCTTTGGGATTGGAATGAAAACTGACATTTTCCAGTCCTGTGAACACTGCTGAGTTTTCCAAATTTGCTGGCATACTGAGTGCAGCATTTTCACAGCATCATCTCTTAGGATTTGAAATAGCTCAACTGGAATTCCATCACCTCCACTAGCTTTGTTGAAAGTGATGCTTCCTGAGGCCCACTTGACTTCACATTCCAGGATGTCTGGTTCTAGGTGAGTGATCACACCATCCTGGTTATCTGCATCATGAAGATCTTTTTTGTATAGTTCTTCTGTATACTGTTGCCATCACTTTTTAGTATCTTTTGCTTCTCTTAGGTCCATACCATTTCTGCCCATTATTGTGCCCATCTTTACATGAAATGCTCCCTTGGTATCTCTAATGTCTTGAATTTATTTGTCACTTCCAATGTATAATCATAAGGGGTTTGATTTAGTTCATACCTGAATCGTCTCGTCGTTTTCCCTTGTTTCTTCAATTTAAGTTAGAATTCAGCAATAAGGTGTCCAGTGCATAGATATTTACAATTGTTATGTCTTCCTCTTGGATTAATCCTTTGATCATAATGTAGTGTTTTCCCTTATTTTTATAGTATTCTTATGTTAAGCTCTGTCTGAAATGAGGATTGCTGTTCCAGCTTTCCTTTGCTTTCCATTTGCATAGAATATATTTTTACATCCTCTCACTTTCAGTCTATATGTGTCTTTGCATCTGAAGTGGGTTTCTGGTAAACAGCATATATATATATATATATATATATATATATATATATATATATATATATATATATATATATATATAGGTATTGTTTTTGTATCCATTCAGCCAGTCTGTGTGTTCTGGTTAGAACATTTAACCTGTTTACATACAAAGTAATTATCAACTTATCAAAGGTATTTTTCACAAAAATAGAACAAATAATTTCACAATTTGTATGGAAATACAAAACAAACAAACAAACAAACAAACAAAAAAACTCGGATAGCCAAAGCAATATTGAGAAAGAAGAATTGGACTGGAGGAATCAACCTGCCTGACTTCAGGCTATACTACAAAGCTACAGCCATCAAGATAGTATGTTACTGGCACAAAGACAGAAGTGTACATCAATGGAGCAAAGTAGAAAGCCCAGAGATAAATCCACACACCTATGGACACCTTATCTTTGACAAAGGATGCAAGAATATGCAATGGAGAATAAACAGACCTCTTTAACAAGTGGTGCTGGAAAAATTGGCCTACCAAGTGTAAAATAATGACTCTAGAACACTTTCTAATGATACGCAAAAATAAACTAAAAGTGAATTAAAGATAAAAATGAAAGATCAGGAACTATAAAATTTCTGGAGGGAAATATAGGCAGAACATACTCTGACATAAATCACAGCAGGACCCTCTGTGGCCCACATGCCAGAATAATGTAAACAAAAGCAAAAATAAACAAGTGGGAAGTAATTAAACTTAAAAGCCTCTGCACAATGAGGGAAATGATAAGGAAGGTGAAAGTATAGCCATCAGAATGGGAGAGAATGATAGCAAAGGAAGCAACTGACAAAGAGTGAAACTCAAAAATATACAAGCAGCTCATGCAGCTCAATACCAGAAAAATAAATGGCCCAATCAAAATATGGGCCAAAGAACTAAACAGACATTTCTCCAAAGAAGACATACAGATGGCTAACAAACACATGAAAAGATGCTCAACATCACTCATTATCAGAGAAATGCAAATCAAGCCACAATGACATACCATCTCATGCCTGTCAGAATGGCTGCTATCCAAGAGTCTATGAACAATAAATGCTGAAGAGGCTGCAGAGAAAAGGGAACCCTCTTACAGTGTTGGTGGGAATGCACATTGGTACAGCCAGTATGGAGAACACTGTGAAGATTCCTTTAAGAGCCGGAAGTAGAACTGTCATACGACCCAGCAATCCCACTCCTGGGCATACACACTGAGGAAACCAGAATTGAAAGAGACACATCTATGCCAACGTTCATCGCAGCACTGTTTCCACTAGTTAGGACATGGAAGCAACGTAGATGTCCATGAGCAGACGAATGGATAGGAAAGTGCTGGTACATATACAGAATGGATTACTTAGCTATTATAAAGAATGCATTTGAATCAGTTCTAATGAGGTGGATGAAACTGAGACTATTATACAGAGTGAAGTAAGTCAGAAAGAAAAACAGCCATACAGTATATTAACGCATATATATGGAATTTAGAAAGATGGTAATGATGACCCTATATGCGAGACAGCACAAGAGACACAGATATAAATAGCATACTTTTGGACTCTGTGGGAGAAGCTAGGGGTGGGATGATTTGAGAGAATAGCATCGAAGCATGTATATTACCATATGTGAAATAGATCACCAGTCCAGGTTTGATGCATGAGACAGGGCACCCAGGGCCAGTGCACTGGGATGACCCTGAGAAATGAGATGGGGAGGGAGCTGGGAGCAGGGCTCAGCACTAGGGAACCATATACACCCGTGGGGATTCATGTCAATGTATGGCAACAACCACGAAAATATTGTAAAGTAATTAGCCTCCAATTAAAATAAATAAATTAATTGATAAAAGCATCTAGAGTAGAGGTTAGGCAAAATACAATATTAAAAATACAAAAGACAATCAATCACAAAAATTATTTAAAAATATGAAATTTGCTTGAAAAAGTAGGATCTTTTATTGTAAGGTAATAGTAGGTCATAAAATTGAAAATTAAAGCAGTAATAAAGAACTTAAAAATTAAAAAAAGATTAAAAGGTTGATAATAGTAAAACTATATCTAGGAATTTTTCTGGAGCTGTTGTGGGCAATATGGGGTCAGTTCAGTTTCAGATAATTCCTTGTTCCAGCTTGTACTTCTCAAGATCTATAAGCCCCTTCCAATGCTTAGTCAATATTAACTACAGGGTTTTAATCTGCTGCAACTCTCACTCCCAGAGCAGTTCCCTCTTCTTTGTTTATTTTGGCTTTCTCTGTTTGCAAGTCTCTTCAGTGTCTAATTTCCACCCTGACATAAGGTTGCAAAGGTGGTCACTTATTTAGGCTTGCTTGTTCAGTTGTGTCGTGGAGAGGGAGGAACACTGCAAACAAATATGGCAGGCATGTGTGGGACAGGGAGTGCTCGTAGTGTATGGACCACACAGGGTTTTCTGAAGCTCATGGGGGCGTGTGCTTTCTGGGTCTACACTGCTCAGATTCCAGGTTGCTCTGCAGGGTACTGTCCAAAATGGGCCCTGCATTTCCTGCACTTCCCAGGTTCAAGTTGCTCAGGTTCAGGTTTTTGGGTACACCACAAAGGCACAGACTCAGTTGCACGTGCATTTTGTTCCTTTCCCAGGTCCCAGCAGCTCAGGTGACCAGGGGCTTGGTGAGTACACTGTCCCAAGTGGGCTGTGCATCTTAATCACCTCCTGGGTGCAGACCACTCAGTTTACTGGGTGCGCCGTGAGAGCACCATCTCAGGTGTGTCATGTGTCTCCTCTGGGGAGCTGATCTCAAGCTATGACCCTCCTGGCAGATGTCAACAGTCCAGGACTCCAGGAAGACATGGTTAGCAACTGGTAGCCTGCTCACAGTTTGGTGGAGGATGCCGGTCTCTGGGGCTGAGACTTCCCCTTACCTTCTGGCTCTGGCTGTCACACACGTGCCTCTCTGCCTCTTGTTGGGAGAGGGGCCTATAGGCAGTTGGCTAGTTCTCCTTTGGTATTTGTTCAATCTTTTGTTCTCCTTTCGAAGAGAATGAGCTGCCTTCCTGGGTGCCTGGTGTCCTCCACCAGCATTCAGAAATTGTTTTTTGGAAGTTGCTCAGTGTTCAGATGATCTTTAGATGAAATTGTCGGGGAGAATGTGGTCTCCCAGTTCTATTCCTCTGCCACCTTGAGACTGCCCCCCTGGGTCTTGTTTATGTATCCATTCAGCCAGTCTGGGTCTTTTGGTTGGAACATTTAATCCATGTATATTTAGAGTAATTATTGATATATATGTTCCTATTGCCATTTTCTTAATTGCTTGGTGTTGATTTTGTAGATCATTTTTCTTCTCTTGTATTTCTTGACTGTATAAGTCCCTTTAACATTTGTTGTAAAGCTGGTTTTGTGGTAATGAATTCTCTTACCTGTTGCTCATCTGAAAAGCTTTTTATTTCTTCATCAATTCTGAAGGAGACCCTTGCCAGGTACAGTAATCTTTGTTGTAGATTTTTCTCTTTCATTGCTTTATATATATCCTGCCATTCCCTTCTGGCCTGCAGAGTTTCTGTTGAAAGATCAGCTGTTAAACATATGGGGTTTCTGCTGTATGTAACTTGTGGCTTTTAACTTGCTACTTTTAATATTCTTTCTTTGTGTTTACTCTTTCTTTGTTTGATTAGTATGTATCTTGGCATGTTTCTCCTTGGGTTTAACCTGAATGTGACTGTTTGCACCTTTTGGGCTTGATTGACTATTTCCTTTTCCATGTTGGGAATTTTTCAACTATAATCTCCTCAAAAATTTTCTCATTCCCTTTCTTTTTCTCTCTACTTCTCGGGCCCCTATGATTACAATATTGGTGCATTTAATATTGTTTAAGAGGTCTCTGAGACTATCTTCAGTTCTTTTCATTCTTTTTACTTTATTCTGCTCTTCAGCAGTTGTTTCCACCATTTTATCTTTCAACTCACTGATCTGTATTCTGCTTCAGATATCCTGCTATTGATTCCTTCTAGAGTGTTTTTTTTTATTTCAGTAATTGTGTTGTTTGACTCTGTATGTTTATTCTTTAATTTTTCTAGATCTCTGTTAATTGATTCTTGCATTTTCTCCATGCCGTTTTCAGGGTTTTGTTCATCGTTACTATCATTATTCTGAATTCTTTTCAGGCAGTTTGCCTGTTTCCTCTTCATTAAGTTCAACTTTTGTGTTTCTAGTTTGTTCTTTTATTTGTGCAGCATTTCTGTGCTACTTCTTCATTTTCCTAGGCTTATTGTGTTTGAGGTCTCCGTTTCCCAGCCTTCAAATTTAAGTTGTTTCTTCCTTTTAGTTTCTGCCCTCCTAAGTTTGGTCCAGTGGTTTGTGTAAGCTTTGAATTGGGTGAGATTTGTGCTGAGTTTTTTTTTTTTCCCTTCTCATGTGCAGGGCTGAGTGAGGTGGTAATCCTGTCTGTTGATGATTGGGTTTCTTTTTTTGTCTTATTTGCTGTTTGGATGAGGTGTCCTTCACTGGGTGTGACTGGTGGTTGGGTGATGCCAGGTCTTGTATTCAAGTGGCTTACTTAGTGTGAATGAGTTCTCACTATTTGATACTCCCTAGAGTTAGGAGTTCTCTGGTTGTATAGGGTATTGGAGTCAGTGCTCCCACTCCAACGGCTCAGGGCTGGATCACTGGCCAGGAATATTGTTACAACAGGCAGTTTGTTATGGCATTAAGTTAGATTAAAATAAATATCCAAAAAAAAAGAGAGAGAGAAACAGAATATGAACCCCAGACTAATGGCAGTTAAACTGTCAGGCAAATAATAATTAAAATAATGGAATATACACATATATTCCAATACATGGGAATATATACATATATATCAGCAAAATCAAAACAGTCCAACAAAAATAATGTACAATAGACTGACCTAGCAAACAAAGGAAACCAAAAATTATATCTGCTGGGAGCCAGCACACGAGATCCCACCCATGACAAGGTCATGAGGAGAAGACTTGACATGCAAGGCAAATCAGGACTTCAGGGATTTTGAAAATCTTCCCCGGCACTCACCTTAAAGATGATATCTGTCTTTCTGATGCTTGCTATATTAGACTACTCCCTAATTTCTGTGACACAGGTAGAAGGCCTTCCCTGATCTCTTTCCAAACAAATCAACTTAGAACTTTAATCAATATGTCCCCTGGATGGAGGTATCCGATAAGATTATCCAGGATGAATGAAGAGTTTCAATTTAGACCCCTTTGCTGGCATTCTAGTCTGCTTGCCAAAAGAGTACTAGTGCACATGACTGCTCACAACACCTTAATCATAAACAGCATAAAGAACCTCATCACACAGAAGGCCTTAATAGGCACAGAGCCCTTCCGGGGTGAGGAAGCCCCATTAGAGAACACAAAATATATTATTCTAAAAGTGGTTATTGTGTCAACGCCTGCTTGCTGTGTTTTTGCTCTTAATGTGCTGAGGTTGTGCAGTGGAAACTTTTGTTAATATAGCTAAAGATTTAGAAAAATAAGAGTTTAGCCCTAGTGTGGAACCAATAATAGTCAATTTTAACCAGGAATGCTAAACAGGGGCTGTCTCACCAGAGCTGCAGAGTCTTTGTGTGGTAAACCTTTTAGATAAATTTAACCGATAACTTCTGCAAAAAGGACTGACCTTTGTGTTAACAGGATTGTATATCTACTATGTTGCAACCTGCTGTACCATGAAACTGCAACTTTTCTGTTTTCTGTTAAGCTCAAGGCAAAATGGAACAATAGAGAATAGATTACGGAAAACAGCTTTGCATTCATCTAGGTCATAAAATGTCAATAGGCCCCAAGGCCAGAAGATAATGTACAAAAATCCACTATGGAAAAAGACTCTCATAAACAAAGAAAGTATGCAGAAAAACATCCTGGTTTCATAAAGGGCAAACTGACGTAATGTTAAACTAACTCTATGCTTATCTTTCACCTCCCCTTAGAAATGTACTAACTTAAGATATAAAAGCTATGGTGAAAAATAAAGCGCTGCCAGACCCTGCTGCACACCCCAGTCTTATCTCTCTCCTTCTCTCTCTCTCTCTCGCTGATGCCGTTCATCCTGAGGGTACCCCTGGATCCTGCTGAGGCTGGACCCCAGCATATATCTATGAGTTAAAAATAAAGGTAACTAAAGCACAAACTGGAAAACAAAACTAAAGCAGCGTACCAAGTGGGGATGAAACCAATGAAGATAAAACTAACAAAATGTTGAGAGGAAAGGAAAGAAAGAAAAGAAAGAAAGAATAGATATGCAGAGTTAAATAGAGATAGATGAACAAGATTTGCAAACATTAAAGTTAAACTGCAATGGGACAAGAAGAGTGGAAAGGCAAACCATGCAATAAATGTAGAAAAATATGTTTTAAAAATTAAAAATTAAAACAATAAAAAATTGAAAAGAATAAAACAATCACAAATAATGGGAAAAAAGGAAAACTCCAAAGAACTGCAAAAGCCCAACATAGAAGGCAGAGGTTTATAACAAGACTAATAAGTGTGACTGAATATACACATATACATATACACCCATAAGCAAAATCAAAACACTCCAGTCAAATAGTGAAGAAAGGAAAGCAAAAATTATATATACCAGGGCAGAACCACCTGAATCACAAACTTGAAAACAAAACTAGAGCAAGGTGCCAATTGGAGAATAAAGCATTGAAAATAAATCTAACAAATATGTGGAGACGAAAGGAAAGAAAGGAAAAAACACACATTCAAAATTAAATAGAGGTATATAAAGAAGATTTATTTACATTAAAGAGTAACTGAACAGGGAAAAGAACAGTAGGAAAAGTAAACAAAGAATAAGTGAAGAAAAAAATAATAGGTTTAAAAAATGAAAAAAAATAAAATTAGAAAGAGAGATGTTTTTTTAAAGGAAAACTCCACAGAATTGCAAAAGCTGAACGTAGAGACAGAGGTTTATAACAACAATAAAAATGTGACTGTGGGGGAAAAAAAGCTCAAAAGCTTAATTAGATTTCATAGTGCCAATAAAATTGGCAACTACAACGGGGGGGTGGGGGCAGGAAGGAAAGAAAAACAAAAAACAGAATTGAAAAGAATCTACAGAGCACGCCAAAACATGAGAATAATACATGTTTTCCTTGAGTCACTGCTAACAGAGTCCTTTCCCTCGCTGGAAGTCACAGTCCACCTCACCTCCCTAGGATGCCCTCCAAAACTGTGCTGATCTCTGGACCTGATTTGGGGGTTGCTCAGATTCTAATATGGTACTACTCCTATATGTTCTTGCCTCCAATGTTCACAGCTATCAGAACTAGGGCATTTTCTTTTGTGGGAGATCAGCCAATGTCCTTTTATATATTCCATAGACACAGAGTCTGCCTAGTTGATCATATGGATTTAATCTGCAGCTTGTACAGGTGGTAGGAAGGTTTTGGGTCTTCTTCCTTAGCAACACTGCCCCTGGGTTTCCATTGTGGTTTTATTTCCACCTCTACATGTGGATCATCCACTGGGGTTTGTGCTTGAGGCTTCCCTGGAGGACTTGGGTTTGCCCCTGTGAGGCCAGATTTGGAGGTGCAACTGCTTGGGTCACAGGGTTTCTGGCAGCACCAGGTACTCAGGGGAGTTGGTGGCTAGGGCAGCAGGAAATATAGTGCTCTAGAAGGGTATGTCAACCAGTATTGGCCAATACGCACCAGGATTCTTGTATGTAGAAGCCCCCTCCCTGAGAGAGAAGCCTGGCAGGCCACAGTCTACAGTGTCGCAAAGAGTCGGACACTACCTAAGTGACCATGTACACATAGACACAAGATGATTTGGCCTCTGGCAGCTCTTCCCCAGTAAGAGTTGATCATGAAAGTGGCTCAGTTTCTTGACTTATGGGGACCCTGGTGGCGCCAAGTGTGCAGGGACATGGACTGCCTCTGCCACAGGAGTTTTGTCCCTACCAGAGCCTTTTCCCCAGCATCTTGTAGCTGGCAATCAGGAGGCCTCTTTCACCACTCTTTCTCCATAGCTCCACTCTTTTTCAGGCACTTAGAGGGCTCCCTTGCCTGGGGTACTTCTCTGGTGTTTGGAGCATCAGGCACATAGAGGGGCCCCCTGGGTGGGGTCCTACTCTGTAGAACGGTGAGTCAGGCACTTGATGGGCCAGCCTCTCTATTGTTCAGCTGCCTATGCTGCTGGGTGCGGAGAGGGAGGCTATGGTGATGACTCCACCCACTACGATTGACTCAGCAGTATCCCCTTGCTTCCATGGTGCCTGGTGTTCCTCCACAGGCATTTCCCACCCTGATCTCCTCCCTCACATCCTATCAGTCCGTCTCTCTGCAGTCAACAGCAGCCCTCGCCCTGGGGCTGCTCCACAATCCCCAAACTCCAACTCCCAACTGCTTTGCCTTCTAGGGGACCTGTGTCCCTGTCTGGAGTGTGTGTGACTGTGGCAAGGACTGTCTGATTCGCATTCCATTTAGGCCACCACAGATCAGTTGTTTCACTCTCAGCCTAAAATATTTCTCCTCTGATCCAGACAGTTGCTCCCATGTGGGGATCGGACACCGACTTCAGTTCTCCCACCCACCGAGGGCAGGTCCAGGCCTATTAACACTCCTGTTTTTCCCCCTAGTTCTTTCATCCTAACAAATTTTGTGGTTCTATATATTCCTTCCCACTGGTCACGTACTCCTGTCAGGTCTCAGCTGGTGTTCTGCAAGCATTTCTGTGTCTGAGGGTGTATTCCTGATGCATCTGTGGAGAGAAATGTACTCCATGTCCAGCTACTGTTCTGCCATCTTGTTCATCTCAACTTTTTGACTATTAGAAATAAGACTGCTATGAACATTCATGTGCACATCTTTGGGTAAACATGTTTTACACATAGTGAGGTGACCATGAGTCCTAGACTTGAAGCAAGAGAGCTCCACGTGGAGAAAGGGCAAATGTATTCAGTGCAGTCTCACAGACTGAAGACAGTGCTTTCAGACTGGAAACTAGAAGACTGAGGAGAGATACGTGAACAGTGGGAAAAGGAGGTGGATGGAAAAGGTTTCTGGTAGGTGGCCCAGACTTAAATGGTCCTCAAGGTGCTTTAAGACCACCTTGTAGGAGGAAAGTGGAATGATTCTCATTTCCACAGACACTTCAGTATAGCCTAATTATCATGGAAGGATTTTAGGCAAGATATTAAAAACTAGATAATGGTGAAATATGAGAGAGGACAGAATCAGAGCCTGAATACTATGGCTGTAGGGAAGGTTTGGAGGAGACACACTCGCCCTGCCTTGTGATCCATCAGAGTTGACTTAGATGAGTATGGCAGGTGAGTTTGGAGGGCTCTTTAGGGGCATTAAAAATTCCTTATTTCACCCACCAAATCTCCCACCAAATCATCTGAGTTGCTCCCCATTCTCCCCTAGAGGTGTCAGGATTGAGCCTTGTGATGTCAATTCTCACCATTGGCTGGGGAAGTGACTTGCTGAACTCATAAAGCATAAGAGTGTGAACCCCTGGGGAGGGGTATATAGAGGGGTGCTCAGGGGCTCTGGAGCAGACCACTGGGAGTCTTCAAAATGACTAAGGTGACTCGGAGGCCACAAGGCTCTAGAGCAGTTATGGAACAACCGACTGCAGATACCCAGGAGGAAAAGATGAAAACCTCCTGTCAACTGAGGTCCACAAAAGTGTCAAGGTGAGCTGAACCCACCCAAGCTCCTCTTGCCAGTTGACACTGCCCCATGAGACCCCCTCCCCTGTCCTTGCCTGGCACATAACCCTTCTCTGGCCATACTCCTTCTCCTGAAGCCATCATTCCCATCCATCTTCACCCTCTTCCTCAAACAAATGCCGTTCTGTTCTCCCTCTCTTGTTTACTCCAGGTGGCCAGGGTAACCATGAGGGTGAATAAGCTGTCTGGTCCTCAGCTCTGTTTTGTTCGTTGGAAGATTTTTGATTACAGCTTCAATTTCCATGCTTGTGATGGGTCTGTTGAGATTATTTCTTCCTGGTTCAGTTTTGGAAGGTTATACTTTTCTAAGAATTTGTTCATTTCTTCCAAGTTGTCCATTTTATTGCCATATAGCTGCTGATAGTAGTCTCTTGTGATCCTTTGCATTTCCGTGTTGTCTGCTGTGATTTCTCCATATTCATTTCTAATTTTGGTGATTTGATTCTTCTCCCTTTCTTTCTTGATGAGTCTGGCTAACGGTTTGCCAATTTTAGTTATCTTCTCAAAGAACCAGCTTTTACTTTTGTTGATTTTTGCTATACTCTCTTTTGATTTCTTTTTGTTTATTTCTGCCCTACTTTTTATGATTTCTTCCCTTCTTCTAACCCTGGGGTTCTTCACTTCTTCGTTTTCTAGTTGCTTTAGGTGTAAAGTTAGGTCATTTATTTGATTTTTCTCTTGTTTATTAAGATAAACTTGTATTTCTATGAACTTTCCCCTTAGCACTGCTTTTACTGAATCCCAAAGGTTTTCAGTTGTCGTGTTTTCATTTTCATTTGTTTCTATGCACATTTTGTTTCTTTTCTGATTTTTTCTCTTATATGTTGCTTATTCAGAAGTATGTTGTTTAGCCTCCATATGTTTGTATTTTTAATAGTGTTTCCCCCTGTAGTTGACATCTAATCTTACCACATTGTGATCAGAAAAGGTGCTTGAAATGATTTTGATATTTTTTCAATTTAACAAGGCTAGATTTATAGCCCAGAATGTGATCTATCCTGGGGAATGTTTCGTGTGCACTTGGGAAAAAGGTGAAATTGATTGTTTTGGTGTGAAATGTCATTTTGATATCAATTAGGTCTAACTGCTCCATTGTATCATTTAAAGTTTGTGTTTCCTTGCTAATTTTCTGCTTGGTTGATCTATCCATAGGTGTGAGTGGGGTATTAAAGTCTCCCACTATTATTGTGTTATTGTTAATTTTCCCTTTTGTACTTACTAGCATTTGCCTTACATATTGAAGTGCTCCTATGTTGGTGCATATATATTTATAATTGTTATATCTTCTTCTTAGATTGATCCTTTGATCATTATGTACTGGCCTTCTTTGTCTCTTTTCATGTCCTTTATTTCAAAGTCTATTTTAACTTATATGAGTATCACTACTCCTAATTTCTATTGCTCACCTTTTGCATGAAACACCTTTTTCCAGCCCTTTACTTCCAGTCTGTATGTGTACCTTGGTTTGAGGACGGTTTCTTTTAGACAGTATATATAGTGGTCTGATTTTGTAAGCATTTTACAATACTTCCTTTTCCATCTATCTATCCATTTGTCCATCCCTCTATACAATCAACAATCAATCTTTTTCCTTGGTGCATTCTGTGGTAAATTGAAGACATCAGTATGTGTCTCTTCATGTATCTCAGCAAGCCTGCCATTAAGTAGTGAGATGTGTTTGTTTACAGCAAGTTTCTTTGGATATTAACTTTACACACAATGAAATATAGCAATCTTTTATTTCCTCAGTCATGCTACTTTTTAATTGAAGTATAGTTGATATACAATGTTGTGTTAATTTCTGCTTTACAGTGAAGTGATTCAGCTATACACATATATGTGTATATATACATTGTGTGTGGATCTCTATATATATACACATTCTTTTATTTAATTTTTTTTTTTTGCTACACTGTGCAGCAAGTAGGATTAGTTCCCTGACCAGGGTTTGAAGTTGCATCCCCTGAAGTGGAAGTCTGGAGTCTTAACCCCTGGAATGCCAGGGAAGTCCCATATATATATATATATTTTTTTCATTATGATTTAACATAGGATACTGAATATAGTTCTCTGTGCTCTACAGTAGGAACTTGTGAATCCATTGCATATACTCTAGTTTATATCTCTTAACCCCAATCTCTTACTCCATTTCTCCCCCAATTCTCTCTGCCTTGGAAGTCATAAGTCTGTTTTTATGTCTATGAGTGTGTTTCTGTTTCATACGTATGTTCATTTGTGTCTTATCTTAGATTCCACATTTAAATGATATCATTTGGTACTTGTGTTTCCCTGTGTGCCTCATTTCACTTACTATGATCATCTCTCGGTCCATGCATGTTGACTCAAATGGCTTTATTGTTGTAGCTGTACATATTCTTGTATCCTTTGAACCATACATAGAAATATTCGTCTATGCTTATTTTCCCAGATATATTATTAAAAGGTGTGTAGTAAACCACTCTTGGTATAGTACATGCATTTTGAGGCTGTATTAGGATTTTATATGCATATGTCAGTCAGTTCACTTCAGTTGCTCAGTTGTGTCCAACTCTCTGTGACCCCATGGACTGTTGCATGCCAGGCTTCCCTGTCCATCATGTACTACCTGAGCCTGCTCAAACTCAGGTCCATCGAGTGGGTGATGCCACCCAACCAGCTCATCCTCTGTCATCCGCTTCTCCTCCTGCCTTCAATCCTTCCCAGCATCAGGGACTTTTCCAATGAGTCAGTTCTTCACATCAGGTGGCCAAAGAATTGAAGTTTCAGCTTCAGCATCAGTCTTTCCAATGAATATCCAGGAATAACACCCTTAAGGATTGACTGGTTTGATTTCCTTGCAATCCATGGGGCTCTCCAGAGTATATATGGGTATGAATAAATATTTATTGTGCTTATGTTTCATCTTTTGGAGAAACAGAAGAATACTTATGAATATAAGTCAAAAATGTCAATGTATTCCTTTATATGTACATGTAGGTATGAATAAATGTTTCCTATGCATATGATGCCCTCTCAAGGAGAAACAGAAAAATGCTAACGAATGTAATTTATAAAATCCAAATGTATTCACTCATATGTATATGTGTAGCACAGAAACTGTCTTCAATGCTCTGTGGTGACCTAAGTTGGAAGGAAATTTAAAAAAGAGGTTATGTTTATACACACACATGCCTGATATGCTTTGCAGTACAGCAGAAAGTAACACAACCTTATTAAGCAACTACATGTGTACATAGTGTAGGCTCCATTAACTGGAAGTTCTAGATGAAGCAAAATAATCTAAACTAATAGAACTGAGAACAGGGGTTGCATGGGGGAAGGACATTGTGGGGAAGTGTACTAAAGCGATTCTTTAGGATGATGGGGGAAAAAATGCAGTGAGCATTAGATATATAATCTTGGTGATATTACAGAAATATGTATGCAATGCAAATTCCAAACAGGGTATTACTAAGTGGCTCCATGCAATTATAAATTTACTAGATAACGTCAAATTGTCCTTCAGAAATTTGCATCACACTATGCTTTCACATCACTGCTGAAACACTCATTTTCCAATTCTTCATCATCAATTTGGAGGAAATATTTGGCATTTTTCAAATTTCTCATTGAACTTTGGCAATTTACATGGTGAGAAATTGTATTCCATTATTGTTTTGGTTTGCATTTCTTTTATTACCAATTAGTTTCCACATTTCTTCCTGATTTTCAGTAATTTTTTTTTTCTGGGTAATTTGTATTTCTCTGTACCATGGTTTACTTCACGATTCTCTTCTATTGGGTTTTTCATCTTCTTTTCTTATTTTAACTTTGGACTCTGCATAAATGAGGTATATGAGTCCTTTGTCAGCTCTCTTCCAAATAGTTTTCAATTGTCATTTTATAATTCTTTGTTTATTGTGTATTCAGCCATGCAGGAATTTTACTACAAAGAAAGTTATGCAAATTTTCCCTTTTAAGCTTCTGGCAAAGATCATGTGAAATAATAAATTTAAATAATTGCCCAAAACTCTAGGAAGCTAGAGGGTGTGGTTAAAAGAATCAGGAGGGGGCCAACTCTGTCTGAATTGCTCCCCATCCTCCCCTAGAGATATCAGAATGGGGCTTTGTGACATCAAGGCTCACCCAGGGCCACCATTGGCTGGGGAAGTCACTTGCTGACCTCATAAAGCATAAGGGTGTGGCCCCCTAGGGAGGGGTATATATAGGGGTGCTCAGGGGCTCTGGAGCAGACCACTGGGAGTCTTCAGAATGACTAAGGTGACTGGGAAGCCACAAGGTTCTAGAGCTGTTATGGAACAGCCAACTCTAGATACCCAGGAGGAAAAGATGAAGACCTCCTGTCAACTGAGGTCCAAAGGAAGTGTCAAGGTGAGCTGAACCCACCTAAGTGCCTCATGTCTTTCTCTGTTTGACTTATTTAGTATGATCATCTCTAGGTCCATCCATGTTGAAAACAAATATCATTATTTCATTCTTTCTTATGGCTAATATTCCATTTTATGCATAATATATCTGTCTTTATCCATTCACCTATCTATGGGCATTTAAGGTTGTTTCCATAGCAAATAAGTCTTTGCTACTGTACATTGTGCTACTATAAATACTGTTGTGCATATCACTTTTCTGATGGGAGTTTTCACCTTACTGGATATATGCTGACTAGTGAGATTGTTGGATCATATGGTAACTGTATTTTTAGAGTTTTTAAAAAAACTCTATACCGGGGAGGGAGTTGGGAGGGAGTTTCAAAAGGGAGGGTATATATGTATACATATGACTGATTCATGTTGAGGTTTGACAGAAAACAACAAAATTCTGTAAAGCAGTTATCCTTCAATAAAAAACTAAAAATTAATTGTAAAAGAAATGTTTACTGTTTTCTATAGTGGCTGCATCAGTTTCTTGACTTTCATGTGTAGGATGTTGTTAATTTTCCTGCAGTACATGATTGGCTTACATGTGTTTTTCAAAATCTGTTTTTTTTTTTTCCTTAAATACTCTTAGGAGTGGAGTTGACAGACCATATGGTCAGTCTCTTGTGTTCTTTAAAGGCACTTTGTAGTGACGTTTATAATGGCTCCTACCAAATATACCCCACTAGTACCATAAAGATTCCCCTTTAAAAATGTTTCTCTACCATGTCTTTGTATAATATTTGATACTTCTTCACTACTCAGAGTTGATACCTCATTAGTATGGTTTGTATATCTGTAATAATACACTGGGTTTCCCAGCTAGCAGTGTCATAAAGAATCCTCCTACACAGGCAGGAGTCAAAGGAGATGTGATTTGGGAAGTTCCCCTGGAGGAGGAAATGACAACTCACTCCAGAATTCTTGCCTGAAAAATTCCATGGACAGAAGAACTTGGTGGGCTATGGTCTCTGGGATCACAAAGAGGTGAACTCAAAAGTGTTCACAGTAATTCACTATAATGAGCATATTTCATGTGCTTTTAAAGAAATACTGAGAATTGTATTTACCTGTTGATATTTGCCTCCAGATACAGTGTGCTCGTTGACATTTTTCATTCACAGGAGACTGCTAGCAATTTTTGAAAAACAGATATCATTTAAAGCCCAGCAGCCTTGGGAATATTAAGTGACTATATTTTGGTTTTATTAAAAGCACTGTGAGCTGTATTTAACTGTTGATGTTTTCTTCCTGAGAGTGTCCTGGATTGTCTTTTTCACTTTTTTTTTTTTTTTTTGGATGAGTGACTCCTGTCATGTTCAAGGGTAGGTGTCATGTCGAGTCCAGCAATAGGACCTTGGGAATATCATATGTCCATCAGTGATAGTTTTAAGGCTGCTGATACAGAGAAAACCCTCCTTGCTGCAAGGCTTTATTATTCACTCCTCTTTTAGGATGGTCTGTTCTGCCTAAAAGTTTTTATCAGGCCTGGAAGTACATTTGAGTAGAATGAGCCAGAGGATGCTACCAAACCTGGTGTCTCCTCACTCTTGGATCTCTGAAGTAAATGTTCTTATTCTCTTTAAGTTGAAGTCAAGGATGAGTAGGTTTTACGTGTACAGATTCTTGTTCTGAGACACTGAGACTACTCTATGTATTCAGCTGTGCTTGCTTTTCCCTACATATTATTGGAAATTGTTTCATCTACCACTATCACTGCAATAGATTTACATGGATTTTGTATTTCATATGTATCTGTGGGAAGAAATTAATACCAAGTTCCAGATGTATCCCTTCCATCCACCAAGGTACTCAGCCACCCATAAGTTTCTTGCCAGGTTGGATGTCCATCTCACATTTGTGTGGGTGCTCACTGCAGTGGATTTTTGTATCCCAAAACTCCATTGTATCTCATGATGTTTCTTGAATTGATCCTTCACTCAGTGTGATGATCTCTGGATTTATCTCTATTGCTGAAGATGGCCTACTTTCAAATTTCAATCCTTGATTCAAAATTCGTTCCAGACCCATATCACACTTCTATATCCATTCCTCTGTCCAGGTACACGATATCAACTTTCATCTTTTTGATGTTCTGAATGGTGTGGCAGAATCCATTTTAGCGTGGGTGGTGTTTGAAATATGTTCATGTCTGAAATACTCCAGGAGAGGATCTGATTTATCATGCTGTCTCTACCTCTTTATTTATTTATTTTTCTCT
>CATKSN020000324.1:0-27942 GCA_949782905.1 Rangifer tarandus platyrhynchus
GCTACACTGGGTTTGATGACACAGATACCGTGGATGTACTGTCAGGTATAGTGGGAGTGATGTAATGAATACAGTGCACGTGATGTCATAAATAATGAGCTGTGATGTCATAAAATGTTTAATGTGATGCCTTATAGAATGTATATGATGTTATACATATAGTGCGTGAGGTGAAATACATACAAGGGGTGTGATATCATTGAAAGAGTGGATGTGATGACACAGATCCAGGGGCTGTCATGTCGTATTCAAAGGATATGATGTCGTGATACATAGCAGAAGAGAAATTATAAGTATAGTTGGTGTGATATCGTCAATACAGTGGGTGTGATGACACAGATACATTGGATACGATGTTAAATTAGTGGGTATTATGTCATAAAAACGGTGACTTGTGGTCATAAAGTGAGGATGCGAGGTCTTGTATAGTGCAAAGGATGCCACACGTACAGCGAGTTTGATGTCTTACAAACAGCGGGAGTGATGATGTCTATACAGTGGGTGTCATGACACAGATGAGTGGCTGTGATGTCACATTTATAGTGTATATGTTGCCCTACATACTGGATGTGGTTTCATATAGAGGTTGTGATGACATAATTACAGTAGCGTAATGATATGAGGTTTGGATGGGATGGTGTATATAGTGCATATGATGTCACACATATAGTGGATGTGCTGTCATTCGAAAGTGGGTGTGATATCAGTGGAGAAGTTGTGATGACAAAGATAGACTGGGAGCGATGTCTGATACAGTGGGTGTGATGTCACGCCTGAAGTGGATGTGACATCATAAATACTGACGCTTGGTTTGATAGATTAGATGTTATATCATATGCAGTGCAAATGATGTCATAGATGCCAAGTGTGCTGTCATCCACACACAGTGTTGTAATGTCATACATAGTGGATATGATGTCATAAACATAGTGGATATGATGTCACAAGCATACTGGATGTGATATCATACAAATAGTGGCTGTGATATTATGGATAGAGTGCGTGTGATCACACAGATACAGATATGGAGGTTAAGATGTCAGATATAGTGGTTGCATGGTCTGAAAACAGTGTGTTGGATGTCAAGTATTGGATAAGAATTCACAAACATAATGGGTGTGATGTTACAGATATAGTGGCTGTGATGTCCCAGGTACAGGGGATGAGATGTCATAAACCGTGGATGTGATGTCATATATAGGAGATCTGATGTCATGAATGCAGTGGTTGTGATGTCATAAATACTGAGGATTGATGTCATAAAGTGGGAATGTGACGTCATGTAGAGTGTGTATGATGTCATATGTGTGCCAAGTGTGATGAGTTCCATACCTGTTGTGATGGCATCGATACAGCAGGTGTGAAAACACAGATAGAGGGGCTGTAACGTCAAATGTTGTGGTTGAGATATCTGGTAGAGTCGTTTCGTTGTCAAGAAACCAGTATGGGTTATATCATATATCTTGGCTATGATGTCACAAATATTCTGAGTGTGATGTCATACATATAGGGGTGTGACGACATAAAGAGTTCATGTGATGTCATGCATGCTGAATATGGTATCATGCATAAAGTGTGTGAGATGTTCATACAGAGAGTGGGTGTGGTATAACTGCTACACTGGGTTTGATGACACAGATACCGTGGATGTACTGTCAGATATAGTGGGAGTGATGTAATGAATACAGTGCACGTGATGTCATAAATATTGAGCTGTGATGTCATAAAATGTTTAATGTGATGCCTTATAGAGTGTATATGATGTTATACATATAGTGCGTGAGGTGAAATACATACAAGGGGTGTGATATCATTGAAAGAGTGGATGTGATGACACAGATCCAGGGGCTGTCATGTCGTATTCAAAGGATATGATGTCGTGATACATAGCAGAAGAGAAATTATAAGTATAGTTGGTGTGATATCGTCAATACAGTGGGTGTGATGACACAGATACATTGGATACGATGTTAAATTAGTGGGTATTATGTCATAAAAACGGTGACTTGTGGTCATAAAGTGAGGATGCGAGGTCTTGTATAGTGCAAATGATGCCACACGTACGGCGAGTTTGATGTCTTACAAACAGCGGGAGTGATGATGTCTATACAGTGGGTGTCATGACACAGATGAGTGGCTGTGATGTCACATGTATAGTGTATATGTTGCCCTACATACTGGATGTGGTTTCATATAGAGGTTGTGATGACACAATTACAGTAGCGTAATGATATGAGGTTTGGATGGGATGGTGTATATAGTGCATATGATGTCACACATATAGTGGATGTGCTGTCATTCGAAAGTGGGTGTGATATCAGTGGAGAAGTTGTGATGACATAGATAGGCTGGGAGCGATGTCTGATACAGTGGGTGTGATGTCACGCCTGAAGTGGATGTGACATCATAAATACTGACGTTTTGTTTGATAGATTAGATGTTATATCATATGCAGTGCAAATGATGTCATAGATGCCAAGTGTGCTGTCATCCACACACAGTGTTGTAATGTCATACATAGTGGATATGATGTCATAAACATAGTGGATATGATGTCACAAGCATACTGGATGTGATATCATACAAATAGTGGCTGTGATATTATCGATAGAGTGTGTGTGATCACACAGATACAGATATGGAGGTTAACATGTCAGATATAGTGGTTGCATGGTCTGAAAACAGTGTGTTGGATGTCAAGTATTGGATAAGAATTCACAAACATAATGGGTGTGATGTTACAGATATAGTGGCTGAGATGTCCCAGGTACAGGGGATGAGATGTCATAAACCGTGGATGTGATGTCATATATAGGAGATCTGATGTCATGAATGCAGTGGTTGTGATGTCATAAATACTGAGGATTGATGTCATAAAGTGGGAATGTGACGTCATGTAGAGTGTGTATGATGTCATATGTGTGCCAAGGGTGATGAGTTCCATACCTGTTGTGATGGCATCGATACAGCAGGTGTGAAAACAAAGATAGAGGGGCTGTAACGTCAAATGTTGTGGTTGAGATATCTGGTAGAGTCGTTTCGTTGTCAAGAAACCAGTATGGGTGATATCATATATCTTGGCTATGATGTCACAAATATTCTGAGTGTGATGTCATACATATAGGGGTGTGACGACATAAAGAGTTCATGTGATGTCATGCATGCTGAATATGGTATCATGCATAAAGTGTGTGAGATGTTCATACAGAGAGTGGGTGTGTTATAACTGCTACACTGGGTTTGATGACACAGATACCGTGGATGTACTGTCAGATATAGTGGGAGTGATGTAATGAATACAGTGCACGTGATGTCATAAATAATGAGCTGTGATGTCATAAAATGTTTAATGTGATGCCTTATAGAGTGTATATGATGTTATACATATAGTGCGTGAGGTGACATACATACAAGGGGTGTGATATCATTGAAAGAGTGGATGTGATGACACAGATCCAGGGGCTGTCATGTCGTATTCAAAGGATATGATGTCGTGATACATAGCAGAAGAGAAATTATAAGTATAGTTGGTGTGATATCGTCAATACAGTGGGTGTGATGACACAGATACATTGGATACGATGTTAAATTAGTGGGTATTATGTCATAAAAACGGTGACTTGTGGTCATAAAGTGAGGATGCGAGGTCTTGTATAGTGCAAATGATGCCACACGTACGGCGAGTTTGATGTCTTACAAACAGCGGGAGTGATGATGTCTATACAGTGGGTGTCATGACACAGAGGAGTGGCTGTGATGTCACATGTATAGTGTATATGTTGCCCTACATACTGGATGTGGTTTCATATAGAGGTTGTGATGACATAATTACAGTAGCGTAATGATATGAGGTTTGGATGGGATGGTGTATATAGTGCATATGATGTCACACATATAGTGGATGTGCTGTCATTCGAAAGTGGGTGTGATATCAGTGGAGAAGTTGTGATGACAAAGATAGACTGGGAGCGATGTCTGATACAGTGGGTGTGATGTCACGCCTGAAGTGGATGTGACATCATAAATACTGACGTTTGGTTTGATAGATTAGATGTTATATCATATGCAGTGCAAATGATGTCATAGATGCCAAGTGTGCTGTCATCCACACACAGTGTTGTAATGTCATACATAGTGGATATGATGTCATAAACATAGTGGATATGATGTCACAAGCATACTGGATGTGATATCATAAAAATAGTGGCTGTGATATTATCGATAGAGTGCGTGTGATCACACAGATACAGATATGGAGGTTAAGATGTCAGATATAGTGGTTGCATGGTCTGAAAACAGTGTGTTGGATGTCAAGTATTGGATAAGAATTCACAAACATAATGGGTGTGATGTTACAGATATAGTGGCTGTGATGTCCCAGGTACAGGGGATGAGATGTCATAAACCGTGGATGTGATGTCATATATAGGAGATCTGATGTCATGAATGCAGTGGTTGTGATGTCATAAATACTGAGGATTGATGTCATAAAGTGGGAATGTGACGTCATGTAGAGTGTGTATGATGTCATATGTGTGCCAAGTGTGATGAGTTCCATAACTGTTGTGATGGCATCGATACAGCAGGTGTGAAAACAAAGATAGAGGGGCTGTAACGTCAAATGTTGTGGTTGAGATATCTGTTAGAGTCGTTTCATTGTCAAGAAACCAGTATGGGTGATATCATATACCTTGGCTATGATGTCACAAATATTTTGAGTGTGATGTCATACATATAGGGGTGTGACGACATAAAGAGTTCATGTGATGTCATGCATGCTGAATATGGTATCATGCATAAAGTGTGTGAGTTGTTCATACAGAGAGTGGGTGTGGTATAACTGCTACACTGGGTTTGATGACACAGATACCGTGGATGTACTGTCAGATATAGTGGGAGTGATGTAATGAATACAGTGAACGTGTTGTCATAAATAATGAGCTGTGATGTCACAAAATGTTTAATGTGATGCCTTATAGAGTGTATATGATGTTATACATATAGTGTGTGAGGTGAGATACATACAAGGGGTGTGATATCATTGAAAGAGTGGATGTGATGACACAGATCCAGGGGCTGTCATGTCGTATTCAAAGGATATGATGTCGTGATACACAGCAGAAGAGAAATTATAAGCATAGTTGGTGTGATATCGTCAAGACAGTGGGTGTGATGACACAGATACATTGGATACGATGTTAAATTAGTGGGTATTATGTCATAAAAACGGTGACTTGTGGTCATAAAGTGAGGTTGCGAGGTCTTGTATAGTGCAAAGGATGCCACACGTACGGCGAGTTTGATGTCTTACAAACAGCGAGAGTGATGATGTCTATACAGTTGGTGTCATGACACAGATGAGTGGCTGTGATGTCACATGTATAGTGTATATGTTGCCCTACATACTGGATGTGGTTTCATATAGAGGTTGTGATGACATAATTACAGTAGCGTAATGATATGAGGTTTGGATGGGATGGTGTATATAGTGCATATGATGTCACACATATAGTGGATGTGCTGTCATTCGAAAGTGGGTGTGATATCAGTGGAGAAGTTGTGATGACAAAGATAGACTGGGAGCGATGTCTGATACAGTGGGTGTGATGTCACGCCTGAAGTGGATGTGACATCATAAATACTGACGTTTGGTTTGATAGATTAGATGTTATATCATATGCAGTGCAAATGATGTCATAGATGCCAAGTGTGCTGTCATCCACACACAGTGTTGTAATGTCATACATAGTGGATATGATGTCATAAACATAGTGGATATGATGTCACAAGCATACTGGATGTGATATCATACAAATAGTGGCTGTGATATTATCGATAGAGTGCGTGTGATCACACAGATACAGATATGGAGGTTAAGATGTCAGATATAGTTGTTGCATGGTCTGAAAACAGTGTGTTGGATGTCAAGTATTGGATAAGAATTCACAAACATAATGGGTGTGATGTTACAGATATAGTGGCTGTGATGTACCAGGTACAGGGGATGAGATGTCATAAACCGTGGATGTGATGTCATATATAGGAGATCTGATGTCATGAATACAGTGGTTGTGATGTCATAAATACTGAGGATTGATGTCATAAAGTGGGAATGTGACGTCATGTAGAGTGTGTATGATGTCATATGTGTGCCAAGTGTGATGAGTTCCATACCTGTTGTGATGGCATCGATACAGCAGGTGTGAAAACAAAGATAGAGGGGCTGTAACGTCAAATGTTGTGGTTGAGATATCTGTTAGAGTCGTTTCATTGTCAAGAAACCAGTATGGGTGATATCATATACCTTGGCTATGATGTCACAAATATTCTGAGTGTGATGTCATACATATAGGGGTGTGACGACATAAAGAGTTCATGTGATGTCATGCATGCTGAATATGGTATCATGCATAAAGTGTGTGAGTTGTTCATACAGAGAGTGGGTGTGGTATAACTGCTACACTGGGTTTGATGACACAGATACAGTGGATGTACTGTCAGATATAGTGGGAGTGATGTAATGAATACAGTGAACGTGTTGTCATAAATAATGAGCTGTGATGTCATAAAATGTTTAATGTGATGCCTTATAGAGTGTATATGATGTTATACATATAGTGTGTGAGGTGAGATACATACAAGGGGTGTGATATCATTGAAAGAGTGGATGTGATGACACAGATCCAGGGGCTGTCATGTCGTATTCAAAGGATATGATGTCGTGATACATAGCAGAAGAGAAATTATAAGTATAGTTGGTGTGATATCGTCAATACAGTGGGTGTGATGACACAGATACATTGGATACGATGTTAAATTAGTGGGTATTATGTCATAAAAACGGTGAGTTGTGGTCATAAAGTGAGGATGCGAGGTCTTGTATAGTGCAAATGATGCCACACGTACGGCGAGTTTGATGTCTTACAAACAGCGGGAGTGATGATGTCTATACAGTGGGTGTCATGACACAGATGAGTGGCTGTGATGTCACATGTATAGTGTATATGTTGCCTTACATACTGGATGTGGTTTCATATAGAGGTTGTGATGACATAATTACAGTAGCGTAATGATATGAGGTTTGGATGGGATGGTGTATATAGTGCATATGATGTCACACATATAGTGGATGTGCTGTCATTCGAAAGTGGGTGTGATATCAGTGGAGAAGTTGTGATGACAAAGATAGACTGGGAGCGATGTCTGATACAGTGGGTGTGATGTCACGCCTGAAGTGGATGTGACATCATAAATACTGACGTTTGGTTTGATAGATTAGATGTTATATCATATGCAGTGCAAATGATGTCATAGATGCCAAGTGTGCTGTCATCCACACACAGTGTTGTAATGTCATACATAGTGGATATGATGTCATAAACATAGTGGATATGATGTCACAAGCATACTGGATGTGATATCATACAAATAGTTGCTGTGATATTATCGATAGAGTGCGTGTGATCACACAGATACAGATATGGAGGTTAAGATGTCAGATATAGTGGTTGCATGGTCTGAAAACAGTGTGTTGGATGTCAAGTATTGGATAAGAATTCACAAACATAATGGGTGTGATGTTACAGATATAGTGGCTGTGATGTCCCAGGTACAGGGGATGAGATGTCATAAACCGTGGATGTGATGTCATATATAGGAGATCTGATGTCATGAATGCAGTGGTTGTGATGTCATAAATACTGAGGATTGATGTCATAAAGTGGGAATGTGACTTCATGGAGAGTGTGTATGATGTCATATGTGTGCCAAGGGTGATGAGTTCCATACCTGTTGTGATGGCATCGATACAGCAGGTGTGAAAACAAAGATAGAGGGGCTGTAACGTCAAATGTTGTGGTTGAGATATCTGGTAGAGTCGTTTCGTTGTCAAGAAACCAGTATGGGTGATATCATATATCTTGGCTATGATGTCACAAATATTCTGAGTGTGATGTCATACATATAGGGGTGTGACGACATAAAGAGTTCATGTGATGTCATTCATGCTGAATATGGTATCATGCATAAAGTGTGTGAGATGTTCATACAGAGAGTGGGTGTGGTATAACTGCTACACTGGGTTTGATGACACAGATACCGTGGATGTAATGTCAGATATAGTGGGAGTGATGTAATGAATACAGTGCACGTGATGTCATAAATAATGAGCTGTGATGTCATAAAATGTTTAATGTGATGCCTTATAGAGTGTATATGATGTTATACATATAGTGCGTGAGGTGAAATACATACAAGGGGTGTGATATCATTGAAAGTGTGGATGTGATGACACAGATCCAGGGGCTGTCATGTCGTATTCAAAGGATATGATGTTGTGATACATAGCAGAAGGGAAATTATAAGTATAGTTGGTGTGATATCGTCAATACAGTGGGTGTGATGACACAGATACATTGGATACAATGTTAAATTAGTGGGTATTATGTCATAAAAACGGTGACTTGTGGTCATAAAGTGAGGATGCGAGGTCTTGTATAGTGCAAAGGATGCCACACGTACGGCGAGTTTGATGTCTTACAAACAGCGGGAGTGATGATGTCTATACAGTGGGTGTCATGACACAGAGGAGTGGCTGTGATGTCACATGTATAGTGTATATGTTGCCCTACATACTGGATGTGGTTTCATATAGAGGTTGTGATGACATAATTACAGTAGCGTAATGATATGAGGTTTGGATGGGATGGTGTATATAGTGCATATGATGTCACACATATAGTGGATGTGCTGTCATTCGAAAGTGGGTGTGATATCAGTGGAGAAGTTGTGATGACAAAGATAGACTGGGAGCGATGTCTGATACAGTGGGTGTGATGTCACGCCTGAAGTGGATGTGACATCATAAATACTGACGTTTGGTTTGATAGATTAGATGTTATATCATATGCAGTGCAAATGATGTCATAGATGCCAAGTGTGCTGTCATCCACACACAGTGTTGTAATGTCATACATAGTGGATATGATGTCATAAACATAGTGGATATGATGTCACAAGCATACTGGATGTGATATCATACAAATAGTGGCTGTGATATTATGGATAGAGTGCGTGTGATCACACAGATACAGATATGGAGGTTAAGATGTCAGATATAGTGGTTGCATGGTCTGAAAACAGTGTGTTGGATGTCAAGTATTGGATAAGAATTCACAAACATAATGGGTGTGATGTTACAGATATAGTGGCTGTGATGTCCCAGGTACAGGGGATGAGATGTCATAAACCGTGGATGTGATGTCATATATAGGAGATCTGATGTCATGAATGCAGTGGTTGTGATGTCATAAATACTGAGGATTGATGTCATAAAGTGGGAATGTGACGTCATGTAGAGTGTGTATGATGTCATATGTGTGCCAAGTGTGATGAGTTCCATACCTGTTGTGATGGCATCGATACAGCAGGTGTGAAAACAAAGATAGAGGGGCTGTAACGTAAAGTGTTGTGGTTGAGATATCTGGTAGAGTCGTTTCGTTGTCAAGAAACCAGTATGGGTGATATCATATATCTTGGCTATGATGTCACAAATATTCTGAGTGTGATGTCATACATATAGGGGTGTGACGACATAAAGAGTTCATGTGATGTCATGCATGCTGAATATGGTATCATGCATAAAGTGTGTGAGATGTTCATACAGAGAGTGGGTGTGGTATAACTGCTACACTGGGTTTGATGACACAGATACCGTGGATGTACTGTCAGATATAGTGGGAGTGATGTAATGAATACAGTGCACGTGATGTCATAAATAATGAGCTGTGATGTCAAAAAATGTTTAATGTGATGCCTTATAGAGTGTATATGATGTTAAACATATAGTGCGTGAGGTGAGATACATACAAGGGGTGTGATATCATTGAAAGAGTGGATGTGATGACACAGATCCAGGGGCTGTCATGTCGTATTCAAAGGATATGATGTCGTGATACATAGCAGAAGAGAAATTATAAGTATAGTTGGTGTGATATCGTCAATACAGTGGGTGTGATGACACAGATACATTGGATACGATGTTAAATTAGTGGGTATTATGTCATAAAAACGGTGACTTGTGGTCATAAAGTGAGGATGCGAGGTCTTGTATAGTGCAAAGGATGCCACACGTACGGCGAGTTTGATGTCTTACAAACAACGGGAGTGATGATGTCTATACAGTGGGTGTCATGACAGAGAGGAGTGGCTGTGATGTCACATGTATAGTGTATATGTTGCCCTACATACTGGATGTGGTTTCATATAGAGGTTTTGATGACATAATTACAGTAGCGTAATGATATGAGGTTTGGATGGGATGGTGTATATAGTGCATATGATGTCACACATATAGTGGATGTGCTGTCATTCGAAAGTGGGTGTGATATCAGTGGAGAAGTTGTGATGACAAAGATAGGCTGGGAGCGATGTCTGATACAGTGGGTGTGATGTCACGCCTGAAGTGGATGTGACATCATAAATACTGACGTTTGGTTTGATAGATTAGATGTTATATCATATGCTGTGCAAATGATGTCATAGATGCCAAGTGTGCTGTCATCCACACACAGTGTTGTAATGTCATACATAGTGGATATGATGTCATAAACATAGTGGATATGATGTCACAAGCATACTGGGTGAGATATCATACAAATAGTGGCTGTGATATTATCGATAGAGTGCGTGTGATCACACAGATACAGATATGGAGGTTAAGATGTCAGATATAGTGGTTGCATGGTCTGAAAACAGTGTGTTTGATGTCAAGTATTGGATAAGAATTCACAAACATAATGGGTGTGATGTTACAGATATAGTGGCTGTGATGTCCCAGGTACAGGGGATGAGATGTCATAAACCGTGGATGTGATGTCATATATAGGAGATCTGATGTCATGAATGCAGTGGTTGTGATGTCATAAATACTGAGGATTGATGTCATAAAGTGGGAATGTGACGTCATGTAGAGTGTGTATGATGTCATATGTGTGCCAGTGTGATGAGTTCCATACCTGTTGTGATGTCATCGATACAGCAGGTCTGAAAACAAAGATAGAGGGGCTGTAACGTCAAATGTTGTGGTTGAGATATCTGGTAGAGTCGTTTCGTTGTCAAGAAACCAGTATGGGTGATATCATATATCTTGGCTATGATGTCACAAATATTCTGAGTGTGATGTCATACATATAGGGGTGTGACGACATAAAGAGTTCATGTGATGTCATGCATGCCGAATATGGTATCACGCATAAAGTGTGTGAGATGTTCATACAGAGAGTGGGTGTGGTATAACTGCTACACTGGGTTTGATGACACAGATACCGTGGATGTACTGTCAGATATAGTGGGAGTGATGTAATGAATACAGTGCACGTGATGTCATAAATAATGAGCTGTGATGTCATAAAATGTTTAATGTGATGCCTTATAGAGTGTATATGATGTTATATATATAGTGCGTGAGGTGAAATACATACAAGGGGCGTGATATCATTGAAAGAATGGATGTGATGACACAGATCCAGGGGCTGTCATGTCGTATTCAAAGGATATGATGTCGTGATACATAGCAGAAGAGAAATTATAAGTATAGTTGGTGTGATATCGTCAATACAGTGGGTGCGATGACACAGATACATTGGATACGATGTTAAATTAGTGGGTATTATGTCATAAAAACGGTGACTTGTGGTCATAAAGTGAGGATGCGAGGTCTTGTATAGTGCAAAGGATGCCACACGTACGGCGAGTTTGATGTCTTACAAACAGCGGGAGTGATGATGTCTATACAGTGGGTGTCATGACACAGAGGAGTGGCTGTGATGTCACATGTATAGTGTATATGTTGCCCTACATACTGGATGTGGTTTCATATAGAGGTTGTGATGACATAATTACAGTAGCGTAATGATATGAGGTTTGGATGGGATGGTGTATATAGTGCATATGATGTCACACATATAGTGGATGTGCTGTCATTCGAAAGTGGGTGTGATATCAGTGGAGAAGTTGTGATGACAAAGATAGACTGGGAGCAATGTCTGATACAGTGGGTGTGATGTCACGCCTGAAGTGGATGTGACATCATAAATACTGACGTTTGGTTTGATAGATTAGATGTTATATCATATGCAGTGCAAATGATGTCATAGATGCCAAGTGTGCTGTCATCCACACACAGTGTTGTAATGTCATACATAGTGGATATGATGTCATAAACATAGTGGATATGATGTCACAAGCATACTGGATGTGATATCATACAAATAGTGGCTGTGATATTATAGATAGAGTGCGTGTGATCACACAGATACAGATATGGAGGTTAAGATGTCAGATATAGTGGTTGCATGGTCTGAAAACAGTGTGTTGGATGTCAAGTATTGGATAAGAATTCACAAACATAATGGGTGTGATGTTACAGATATAGTGGCTGTGATGTCCCAGGTACAGGGGATGAGATGTCATAAACCGTGGATGTGATGTCATATATAGGAGATCTGATGTCATGAATGCAGTGGTTGTGATGTCATAAATACTGAGGATTGATGTCATAAAGTGGGAATGTGACGTCATGTAGAGTGTGTATGATGTCATATGTGTGCCAAGTGTGATGAGTTCCATACCTGTTGTGATGGCATCGATACAGCAGGTGTGAAAACAAAGATAGAGGGGCTGTAACGTCAAATGTTGTGGTTGAGATATCTGGTAGAGTCGTTTCGTTGTCAAGAAACCAGTATGGGTGATATCATATATCTTGGCTATGATGTCACAAATATTCTGAGTGTGATGTCATACATATAGGGGTGTGACGACATAAAGAGTTCATGTGATGTCATGCATGCTGAATATGGTATCATGCATAAAGTGTGTGAGATGTTCATACAGAGAGTGGGTGTGGTATAACTGCTACACTGGGTTTGATGACACAGATACCGTGGATGTACTGTCAGATATAGTGGGAGTGATGTAATGAATACAGTGCACGTGATGTCATAAATAATGAGCTGTGATGTCATAAAATGTTTAATGTGATGCCTTATAGAGTGTATATGATGTTATACATATAGTGCGTGAGGTGAAATACATACAAGGGGTGTGATATCATTGAAAGAGTGGATGTGATGACACAGATCCAGGGGCTGTCATGTCGTATTCAAAGGATATGATGTCGTGATACATAGCAGAAGAGAAATTATAAGTATAGTTGGTGTGATATCGTCAATACAGTGGGTGTGATGACACAGATACATTGGATACGATGTTAAATTAGTGGGTATTATGTCATAAAAACGGTGACTTGTGGTCATAAAGTGAGGATGCGAGGTCTTGTATAGTGCAAAGGATGCCACACGTACGGCGAGTTTGATGTCTTACAAACAGCGGGAGTGATGATGTCTATACAGTGGGTGTCATGACACAGATGAGTGGCTGTGATGTCACATGTATAGTGTATATGTTGCCCTAAATACTGGATGTGGTTTCATATAGAGGTTGTGATGACATAATTACAGTAGCGTAATGATATGAGGTTTGGATGGGATGGTATATATAGTGCATATGATGTCACACATAGAGTGGATGTGCTGTCATTCGAAAGTGGGTGTGATATCAGTGGAGAAATTGTGATGAGAAAGATAGACTGGGAGCGATGTCTGATACAGTGGGTGTGATGTCACGCCTGAAGTGGATGTGACATCATAAATACTGACGTTTGGTTTGATAGATTAGATGTTATATCATATGCAGTGCAAATGATGTCATAGATGCCAAGTGTGCTGTCATCCACACACAGTGTTGTAATGTCATACATAGTGGATATGATGTCATAAACATAGTGGATATGATGTCACAAGCATACTGGATGTGATATCATACAAATAGTGGCTGTGATATTATCGATAGAATGCGTGTGATCACACAGATACAGATATGGAGGTTAAGATGTCAGATATAGTGGTTGCATGGTCTGAAAACAGTGTGTTGGATGTCAAGTATTGGATAAGAATTCACAAACATAAGGGGTGTGATGTTACAGATATAGTGGCTGTGATGTCCCAGGTACAGGGGATGAGATGTCATAAACCGTGGATGTGATGTCATATATAGGAGATCTGATGTCATGAATGCAGTGGTTGTGATGTCATAAATACTGAGGATTGATGTCATAAAGTGGGAATGTGACGTCATGTAGAGTGTGTATGATGTCATATGTGTGCCAAGTGTGATGAGTTCCATACGTGTTGTGATGGCATCGATACAGCAGGTGTGAAAACAAAGATAGAGGGGCTGTAACATCAAATGTTGTGGTTGAGATATCTGGTAGAGTCGTTTCGTTGTCAAGAAACCAGTATGGGTGATATCATATATCTTGGCTATGATGTCACAAATATTCTGAGTGTGATGTCATACATATAGGGGTGTGATGACATAAAGAGTTCATGTGATGTCATGCATGCTGAATATGGTATCATGCATAAAGTGTGTGAGATGTTCATACAGAGAGTGGGTGTGGTATAACTGCTACACTGGGTTTGATGACACAGATACCGTGGATGTACTGTCAGATATAGTGGGAGTGATGTAATGAATACGGTGCACGTGATGTCATAAATAATGAGCTGTGATGTCATAAAATGTTTAATGTGATGCCTTATAGAGTGTATATGATGTTATACATATAGTGCGTGAGGTGAGATACATACAAGGGGTGTGATATCATTGAAAGAGTGGATGTGATGACACAGATCCAGGGGCTGTCATGTCGTATTCAAAGGATATGATGTCGTGATACATAGCAGAAGAGAAATTATAAGTATAGTTGGTGTGATATCGTCAATACAGTGGGTGTGATGACACAGATACATTGGATACGATGTTAAATTAGTGGGTATTATGTCATAAAAACGGTGACTTGTGGTCATAAAGTGAGGATGCGAGGTCTTGTATAGTGCAAAGGATGCCACACGTACGGCGAGTTTGATGTCTTACAAACAGCGGGAGTGATGATGTCTATACAGTGGGTGTCATGACACAGAGGAGTGGCTGTGATGTCACATGTATAGTGTATATGTTGCCCTACATACTGGATGTGGTTTCATATAGAGGTTGTGATGACATAATTACAGTAGCGTAATGATATGAGGTTTGGATGGGATGGTGTATATAGTGCATATGATGTCACACATATAGTGGATGTGCTGTCATTCGAAAGTGGGTGTGATATCAGTGGAGAAGTTGTGATGACAAAGATAGGCTGGGAGCGATGTCTGATACAGTGGGTGTGATGTCACGCCTGAAGTGGATGTGACATCATAAATACTGACGTTTGGTTTGATAGATTAGATGTTATATCATATGCTGTGCAAATGATGTCATAGATGCCAAGTGTGCTGTCATCCACACACAGTGTTGTAATGTCATACATAGTGGATATGATGTCATAAACATAGTGGATATGATGTCACAAGCATACTGGATGAGATATCATACAAATAGTGGCTGTGATATTATCGATAGAGTGCGTGTGATCACACAGATACAGATATGGAGGTTAAGATGTCAGATATAGTGGTTGCATGGTCTGAAAACAGTGTGTTTGATGTCAAGTATTGGATAAGAATTCACAAACATAATGGGTGTGATGTTACAGATATAGTGGCTGTGATGTCCCAGGTACAGGGGATGAGATGTCATAAACCGTGGATGTGATGTCATATATAGGAGATCTGATGTCATGAATGCAGTGGTTGTGATGTCATAAATACTGAGGATTGATGTCATAAAGTGGGAATGTGACGTCATGTAGAGTGTGTATGATGTCATATGTGTGCCAGTGTGATGAGTTCCATACCTGTTGTGATGTCATCGATACAGCAGGTCTGAAAACAAAGATAGAGGGGCTGTAACGTCAAATGTTGTGGTTGAGATATCTGGTAGAGTCGTTTCGTTGTCAAGAAACCAGTATGGGTGATATCATATATCTTGGCTATGATGTCACAAATATTCTGAGTGTGATGTCATACATATAGGGGTGTGACGACATAAAGAGTTCATGTGATGTCATGCATGCCGAATATGGTATCACGCATAAAGTGTGTGAGATGTTCATACAGAGAGTGGGTGTGGTATAACTGCTACACTGGGTTTGATGACACAGATACCGTGGATGTACTGTCAGATATAGTGGGAGTGATGTAATGAATACAGTGCACGTGATGTCATAAATAATGAGCTGTGATGTCATAAAATGTTTAATGTGATGCCTTATAGAGTGTATATGATGTTATATATATAGTGCGTGAGGTGAAATACATACAAGGGGCGTGATATCATTGAAAGAGTGGATGTGATGACACAGATCCAGGGGCTGTCATGTCGTATTCAAAGGATATGATGTCGTGATACATAGCAGAAGAGAAATTATAAGTATAGTTGGTGTGATATCGTCAATACAGTGGGTGCGATGACACAGATACATTGGATACGATGTTAAATTAGTGGGTATTATGTCATAAAAACGGTGACTTGTGGTCATAAAGTGAGGATGCGAGGTCTTGTATAGTGCAAAGGATGCCACACGTACGGCGAGTTTGATGTCTTACAAACAGCGGGAGTGATGATGTCTATACAGTGGGTGTCATGACACAGAGGAGTGGCTGTGATGTCACATGTATAGTGTATATGTTGCCCTACATACTGGATGTGGTTTCATATAGAGGTTGTGATGACATAATTACAGTAGCGTAATGATATGAGGTTTGGATGGGATGGTGTATATAGTGCATATGATGTCACACATATAGTGGATGTGCTGTCATTCGAAAGTGGGTGTGATATCAGTGGAGAAGTTGTGATGACAAAGATAGACTGGGAGCAATGTCTGATACAGTGGGTGTGATGTCACGCCTGAAGTGGATGTGACATCATAAATACTGACGTTTGGTTTGATAGATTAGATGTTATATCATATGCAGTGCAAATGATGTCATAGATGCCAAGTGTGCTGTCATCCACACACAGTGTTGTAATGTCATACATAGTGGATATGATGTCATAAACATAGTGGATATGATGTCACAAGCATACTGGATGTGATATCATACAAATAGTGGCTGTGATATTATAGATAGAGTGCGTGTGATCACACAGATACAGATATGGAGGTTAAGATGTCAGATATAGTGGTTGCATGGTCTGAAAACAGTGTGTTGGATGTCAAGTATTGGATAAGAATTCACAAACATAATGGGTGTGATGTTACAGATATAGTGGCTGTGATGTCCCAGGTACAGGGGATGAGATGTCATAAACCGTGGATGTGATGTCATATATAGGAGATCTGATGTCATGAATGCAGTGGTTGTGATGTCATAAATACTGAGGATTGATGTCATAAAGTGGGAATGTGACGTCATGTAGAGTGTGTATGATGTCATATGTGTGCCAAGTGTGATGAGTTCCATACCTGTTGTGATGGCATCGATACAGCAGGTGTGAAAACAAAGATAGAGGGGCTGTAACGTCAAATGTTGTGGTTGAGATATCTGGTAGAGTCGTTTCGTTGTCAAGAAACCAGTATGGGTGATATCATATATCTTGGCTATGATGTCACAAATATTCTGAGTGTGATGTCATACATATAGGGGTGTGACGACATAAAGAGTTCATGTGATGTCATGCATGCTGAATATGGTATCATGCATAAAGTGTGTGAGATGTTCATACAGAGAGTGGGTGTGGTATAACTGCTACACTGGGTTTGATGACACAGATACCGTGGATGTACTGTCAGATATAGTGGGAGTGATGTAATGAATACAGTGCACGTGATGTCATAAATAATGAGCTGTGATGTCATAAAATGTTTAATGTGATGCCTTATAGAGTGTATATGATGTTATACATATAGTGCGTGAGGTGAAATACATACAAGGGGTGTGATATCATTGAAAGAGTGGATGTGATGACACAGATCCAGGGGCTGTCATGTCGTATTCAAAGGATATGATGTCGTGATACATAGCAGAAGAGAAATTATAAGTATAGTTGGTGTGATATCGTCAATACAGTGGGTGTGATGACACAGATACATTGGATACGATGTTAAATTAGTGGGTATTATGTCATAAAAACGGTGACTTGTGGTCATAAAGTGAGGATGCGAGGTCTTGTATAGTGCAAAGGATGCCACACGTACGGCGAGTTTGATGTCTTACAAACAGCGGGAGTGATGATGTCTATACAGTGGGTGTCATGACACAGATGAGTGGCTGTGATGTCACATGTATAGTGTATATGTTGCCCTACATACTGGATGTGGTTTCATATAGAGGTTGTGATGACATAATTACAGTAGCGTAATGATATGAGGTTTGGATGGGATGGTGTATATAGTGCATATGATGTCACACATATAGTGGATGTGCTGTCATTCGAAAGTGGGTGTGATATCAGTGGAGAAGTTGTGATGACAAAGATAGACTGGGAGCGATGTCTGATACAGTGGGTGTGATGTCACGCCTGAAGTGGATGTGACATCATAAATACTGACGTTTGGTTTGATAGATTAGATGTTATATCATATGCAGTGCAAATGATGTCATAGATGCCAAGTGTGCTGTCATCCACACACAGTGTTGTAATGTCATACATAGTGGATATGATGTCATAAACATAGTGGATATGATGTCACAAGCATACTGGATGTGATATCATACAAATAGTGGCTGTGATATTATGGATAGAGAGCGTGTGATCACACAGATACAGATATGGAGGTTAAGATGTCAGATATAGTGGTTGCATGGTCTGAAAACAGTGTGTTGGATGTCAAGTATTGGATAAGAATTCACAAACATAATGGGTGTGATGTTACAGATATAGTGGCTGTGATGTCCCAGGTACAGGGGATGAGATGTCATAAACCGTGGATGTGATGTCATATATAGGAGATCTGATGTCATGAATGCAGTGGTTGTGATGTCATAAATACTGAGGATTGATGTCATAAAGTGGGAATGTGACGTCATGTAGAGTGTGTATGATGTCATATGTGTGCCAAGTGTGATGAGTTCCATACCTGTTGTGATGGCATCGATACAGCAGGTGTGAAAACAAAGATAGAGGGGCTGTAACGTCAAATGTTGTGGTTGAGATATCTGGTAGAGTCGTTTCGTTGTCAAGAAACCAGTATGGGTGATATCATATATCTTGGCTATGATGTCACAAATATTCTGAGTGTGATGTCATACATATAGGGGTGTGACGACATAAAGAGTTCATGTGATGTCATGCATGCTGAATATGATATCATGCATAAAGTGTGTGAGATGTTCATACAGAGAGTGGGTGTGGTATAACTGCTACACTGGGTTTGATGACACAGATACAGTGGATGTACTGTCAGATATAGTGGGAGTGATGTAATGAATACAGTGCATGTGATGTCATAAATAATGAGCTGTGATGTCATAAAATGTTTAATGTGATGCCTTATAGAGTGTATATGATGTTATACATATAGTGCGTGAGGTGAAATACATACAAGGGGTGTGATATCATTGAAAGAGTGGATGTGATGACACAGATCCAGGGGCTGTCATGTCGTATTCAAAGGATATGATGTCGTGATACATAGCAGAAGAGAAATTATAAGTATAGTTGGTGTGATATCGTCAATACAGTGGGTGTGATGACACAGATACGTTGGATACGATGTTAAATTAGTGGGTATTATGTCATAAAAACGGTGACTTGTGGTCATAAAGTGAGGATGCGAGGTCTTGTATAGTGCAAAGGATGCCACACGTACGGCGAGTTTGATGACTTACAAACAGCGGGAGTGATGATGTCTATACAGTGGGTGTCATGACACAGATGAGTGGCTGTGAGGTCACATGTATAGTGTATATGTTGCCCTACATACTGGATGTGGTTTCATATAGAGGTTGTGATGACATAATTACAGTAGCGTAATGATATGAGGTTTGGATGGGATGGTGTATATAGTGCATATGATGTCACACATATAGTGGATGTGCTGTCATTCGAAAGTGGGTGTGATATCAGTGGAGAAGTTGTGATGACAAAGATAGACTGGGAGCGATGTCTGATACAGTGGGTGTGATGTCACGCCTGAAGTGGATGTGACATCATAAATACTGACGTTTGGTTTGATAGATTAGATGTTATATCATATGCAGTGCAAATGATGTCATAGATGCCAAGTGTGCTGTCATCCACACACAGTGTTGTAATGTCATACATAGTGGATATGATGTCATAAACATAGTGGATATGATGTCACAAGCATACTGGATGTGATATCATACAAATAGTGGCTGTGATATTATCGATAGAGTGTGTGTGATCACACAGATACAGATATGGAGGTTAAGATGTCAGATATAGTGGTTGCATGGCCTGAAAACAGTGTGTTGGATGTCAAGTATTGGATAAGAATTCACAAACATAAGGGGTGTGATGTTACAGATATAGTGGCTGTGATGTCCCAGGTACAGGGGATGAGATGTCATAAACCGTGGATGTGATGTCATATATAGGAGATCTGATGTCATGAATGCAGTGGTTGTGATGTCATAAATACTGAGGATTGATGTCATAAAGTGGGAATGTGACGTCATGTAGAGTGTGTATGATGTCATATGTGTGCCAAGTGTGATGAGTTCCATACCTGTTGTGATGGCATCGATACAGCAGGTGTGAAAACAAAGATAGAGGGGCTGTAACGTCAAATGTTGTGGTTGAGATATCTGGTAGAGTCGTTTCGTTGTCAAGAAACCAGTATGGGTGATATCATATATCTTGGCTATGATGTCACAAATATTCTGAGTGTGATGTCATACATATAGGGGTGTGACGACATAAAGAGTTCATGTGATGTCATGCATGCTGAATATGATATCATGCATAAAGTGTGTGAGATGTTCATACAGAGAGTGGGTGTGGTATAACTGCTACACTGGGTTTGATGACACAGATACAGTGGATGTACTGTCAGATATAGTGGGAGTGATGTAATGAATACAGTGCATGTGATGTCATAAATAATGAGCTGTGATGTCATAAAATGTTTAATGTGATGCCTTATAGAGTGTATATGATGTTATACATATAGTGCGTGAGGTGAAATACATACAAGGGCTGTGATATCATTGAAAGAGTGGATGTGATGACACAGATCCAGGGGCTGTCATGTCGTATTCAAAGGATATGATGTCGTGATACATAGCAGAAGAGAAATTATAAGTATAGTTGGTGTGATATCGTCAATACAGTGGGTGTGATGACACAGATACGTTGGATACGATGTTAAATTAGTGGGTATTATGTCATAAAAACGGTGACTTGTGGTCATAAAGTGAGGATGCGAGGTCTTGTATAGTGCAAAGGATGCCACACGTACGGCGAGTTTGATGACTTACAAACAGCGGGAGTGATGATGTCTATACAGTGGGTGTCATGACACAGATGAGTGGCTGTGAGGTCACATGTATAGTGTATATGTTGCCCTACATACTGGATGTGGTTTCATATAGAGGTTGTGATGACATAATTACAGTAGCGTAATGATATGAGGTTTGGATGGGATGGTGTATATAGTGCATATGATGTCACACATATAGTGGATGTGCTGTCATTCGAAAGTGGGTGTGATATCAGTGGAGAAGTTGTGATGACAAAGATAGACTGGGAGCGATGTCTGATACAGTGGGTGTGATGTCACGCCTGAAGTGGATGTGACATCATAAATACTGACGCTTGGTTTGATAGATTAGATGTTATATCATATGCAGTGCAAATGATGTCATAGATGCCAAGTGTGCTGTCATCCACACACAGTGTTGTAATGTCATACATAGTGGATATGATGTCATAAACATAGTGGATATGATGTCACAAGCATACTGGATGTGATATCATACAAATAGTGGCTGTGATATTATGGATAGAGTGCGTGTGATCACACAGATACAGATATGGAGGTTAAGATGTCAGATATAGTGGTTGCATGGTCTGAAAACAGTGTGTTGGATGTCAAGTATTGGATAAGAATTCACAAACATAATGGGTGTGATGTTACAGATATAGTGGCTGTGATGTCCCAGGTACAGGGGATGAGATGTCATAAACCGTGGATGTGATGTCATATATAGGAGATCTGATGTCATGAATGCAGTGGTTGTGATGTCATAAATACTGAGGATTGATGTCATAAAGTGGGAATGTGACGTCATGTAGAGTGTGTATGATGTCATATGTGTGCCAAGTGTGATGAGTTCCATACCTGTTGTGATGGCATCGATACAGCAGGTGTGAAAACACAGATAGAGGGGCTGTAACGTCAAATGTTGTGGTTGAGATATCTGGTAGAGTCGTTTCGTTGTCAAGAAACCAGTATGGGTTATATCATATATCTTGGCTATGATGTCACAAATATTCTGAGTGTGATGTCATACATATAGGGGTGTGACGACATAAAGAGTTCATGTGATGTCATGCATGCTGAATATGGTATCATGCATAAAGTGTGTGAGATGTTCATACAGAGAGTGGGTGTGGTATAACTGCTACACTGGGTTTGATGACACAGATACCGTGGATGTACTGTCAGATATAGTGGGAGTGATGTAATGAATACAGTGCACGTGATGTCATAAATAATGAGCTGTGATGTCATAAAATGTTTAATGTGATGCCTTATAGAGTGTATATGATGTTATACATATAGTGCGTGAGGTGAAATACATACAAGGGGTGTGATATCATTGAAAGAGTGGATGTGATGACACAGATCCAGGGGCTGTCATGTCGTATTCAAAGGATATGATGTCGTGATACATAGCAGAAGAGAAATTATAAGTATAGTTGGTGTGATATCGTCAATACAGTGGGTGTGATGACACAGATACATTGGATACGATGTTAAATTAGTGGGTATTATGTCATAAAAACGGTGACTTGTGGTCATAAAGTGAGGATGCGAGGTCTTGTATAGTGCAAATGATGCCACACGTACGGCGAGTTTGATGTCTTACAAACAGCGGGAGTGATGATGTCTATACAGTGGGTGTCATGACACAGAGGAGTGGCTGTGATGTCACATGTATAGTGTATATGTTGCCCTACATACTGGATGTGGTTTCATATAGAGGTTGTGATGACACAATTACAGTAGCGTAATGATATGAGGTTTGGATGGGATGGTGTATATAGTGCATATGATGTCACACATATAGTGGATGTGCTGTCATTCGAAAGTGGGTGTGATATCAGTGGAGAAGTTGTGATGACATAGATAGGCTGGGAGCGATGTCTGATACAGTGGGTGTGATGTCACGCCTGAAGTGGATGTGACATCATAAATACTGACGTTTTGTTTGATAGATTAGATGTTATATCATATGCAGTGCAAATGATGTCATAGATGCCAAGTGTGCTGTCATCCACACACAGTGTTGTAATGTCATACATAGTGGATATGATGTCATAAACATAGTGGATATGATGTCACAAGCATACTGGATGTGATATCATACAAATAGTGGCTGTGATATTATCGATAGAGTGTGTGTGATCACACAGATACAGATATGGAGGTTAACATGTCAGATATAGTGGTTGCATGGTCTGAAAACAGTGTGTTGGATGTCAAGTATTGGATAAGAATTCACAAACATAATGGGTGTGATGTTACAGATATAGTGGCTGAGATGTCCCAGGTACAGGGGATGAGATGTCATAAACCGTGGATGTGATGTCATATATAGGAGATCTGATGTCATGAATGCAGTGGTTGTGATGTCATAAATACTGAGGATTGATGTCATAAAGTGGGAATGTGACGTCATGTAGAGTGTGTATGATGTCATATGTGTGCCAAGGGTGATGAGTTCCATACCTGTTGTGATGGCATCGATACAGCAGGTGTGAAAACAAAGATAGAGGGGCTGTAACGTCAAATGTTGTGGTTGAGATATCTGGTAGAGTCGTTTCGTTGTCAAGAAACCAGTATGGGTGATATCATATATCTTGGCTATGATGTCACAAATATTCTGAGTGTGATGTCATACATATAGGGGTGTGACGACATAAAGAGTTCATGTGATGTCATGCATGCTGAATATGGTATCATGCATAAAGTGTGTGAGATGTTCATACAGAGAGTGGGTGTGTTATAACTGCTACACTGGGTTTGATGACACAGATACCGTGGATGTACTGTCAGATATAGTGGGAGTGATGTAATGAATACAGTGCACGTGATGTCATAAATAATGAGCTGTGATGTCATAAAATGTTTAATGTGATGCCTTATAGAGTGTATATGATGTTATACATATAGTGCGTGAGGTGACATACATACAAGGGGTGTGATATCATTGAAAGAGTGGATGTGATGACACAGATCCAGGGGCTGTCATGTCGTATTCAAAGGATATGATGTCGTGATACATAGCAGAAGAGAAATTATAAGTATAGTTGGTGTGATATCGTCAATACAGTGGGTGTGATGACACAGATACATTGGATACGATGTTAAATTAGTGGGTATTATGTCATAAAAACGGTGACTTGTGGTCATAAAGTGAGGATGCGAGGTCTTGTATAGTGCAAAGGATGCCACACGTACGGCGAGTTTGATGACTTACAAACAGCGGGAGTGATGATGTCTATACAGTGGGTGTCATGACACAGAGGAGTGGCTGTGATGTCACATGTATAGTGTATATGTTGCCCTACATACTGGATGTGGTTTCATATAGAGGTTGTGATGACATAATTACAGTAGCGTAATGATATGAGGTTTGGATGGGATGGTGTATATAGTGCATATGATGTCACACATATAGTGGATGTGCTGTCATTCGAAAGTGGGTGTGATATCAGTGGAGAAGTTGTGATGACAAAGATAGACTGGGAGCGATGTCTGATACAGTGGGTGTGATGTCACGCCTGAAGTGGATGTGACATCATAAATACTGACGTTTGGTTTGATAGATTAGATGTTATATCATATGCAGTGCAAATGATGTCATAGATGCCAAGTGTGCTGTCATCCACACACAGTGTTGTAATGTCATACATAGTGGATATGATGTCATAAACATAGTGGATATGATGTCACAAGCATACTGGATGTGATATCATACAAATAGTGGCTGTGATATTATGGATAGAGTGCGTGTGATCACACAGATACAGATATGGAGGTTAAGATGTCAGATATAGTGGTTGCATGGTCTGAAAACAGTGTGTTTGATGTCAAGTATTGGATAAGAATTCACAAACATAATGGGTGTGATGTTACAGATATAGTGGCTGTGATGTCCCAGGTACAGGGGATGAGATGTCATAAACCGTGGATGTGATGTCATATATAGGAGATCTGATGTCATGAATGCAGTGGTTGTGATGTCATAAATACTGAGGATTGATGTCATAAAGTGGGAATGTGACGTCATGTAGAGTGTGTATGATGTCATATGTGTGCCAAGTGTGATGAGTTCCATACCTGTTGTGATGGCATCGATACAGCAGGTGTGAAAACAAAGATAGAGGGGCTGTAACGTCAAATGTTGTGGTTGAGATATCTGGTAGAGTCGTTTCGTTGTCAAGAAACCAGTATGGGTGATATCATATATCTTGGCTATGATGTCACAAATATTCTGAGTGTGATGTCATACATATAGGGGTGTGACGACATAAAGAGTTCATGTGATGTCATGCATGCCGAATATGGTATCACGCATAAAGTGTGTGAGATGTTCATACAGAGAGTGGGTGTGGTATAACTGCTACACTGGGTTTGATGACACAGATACCGTGGATGTACTGTCAGATATAGTGGGAGTGATGTAATGAATACAGTGCACGTGATGTCATAAATAATGAGCTGTGATGTCATAAAATGTTTAATGTGATGCCTTATAGAGTGTATATGATGTTATATATATAGTGCGTGAGGTGAAATACATACAAGGGGCGTGATATCATTGAAAGAGTGGATGTGATGACACAGATCCAGGGGCTGTCATGTCGTATTCAAAGGATATGATGTCGTGATACATAGCAGAAGAGAAATTATAAGTATAGTTGGTGTGATATCGTCAATACAGTGGGTGCGATGACACAGATACATTGGATACGATGTTAAATTAGTGGGTATTATGTCATAAAAACGGTGACTTGTGGTCATAAAGTGAGGATGCGAGGTCTTGTATAGTGCAAAGGATGCCACACGTACGGCGAGTTTGATGTCTTACAAACAGCGGGAGTGATGATGTCTATACAGTGGGTGTCATGACACAGAGGAGTGGCTGTGATGTCACATGTATAGTGTATATGTTGCCCTACATACTGGATGTGGTTTCATATAGAGGTTGTGATGACATAATTACAGTAGCGTAATGATATGAGGTTTGGATGGGATGGTGTATATAGTGCATATGATGTCACACATATAGTGGATGTGCTGTCATTCGAAAGTGGGTGTGATATCAGTGGAGAAGTTGTGATGACAAAGATAGACTGGGAGCAATGTCTGATACAGTGGGTGTGATGTCACGCCTGAAGTGGATGTGACATCATAAATACTGACGTTTGGTTTGATAGATTAGATGTTATATCATATGCAGTGCAAATGATGTCATAGATGCCAAGTGTGCTGTCATCCACACACAGTGTTGTAATGTCATACATAGTGGATATGATGTCATAAACATAGTGGATATGATGTCACAAGCATACTGGATGTGATATCATACAAATAGTGGCTGTGATATTATAGATAGAGTGCGTGTGATCACACAGATACAGATATGGAGGTTAAGATGTCAGATATAGTGGTTGCATGGTCTGAAAACAGTGTGTTGGATGTCAAGTATTGGATAAGAATTCACAAACATAATGGGTGTGATGTTACAGATATAGTGGCTGTGATGTCCCAGGTACAGGGGATGAGATGTCATAAACCGTGGATGTGATGTCATATATAGGAGATCTGATGTCATGAATGCAGTGGTTGTGATGTCATAAATACTGAGGATTGATGTCATAAAGTGGGAATGTGACGTCATGTAGAGTGTGTATGATGTCATATGTGTGCCAAGTGTGATGAGTTCCATACCTGTTGTGATGGCATCGATACAGCAGGTGTGAAAACAAAGATAGAGGGGCTGTAACGTCAAATGTTGTGGTTGAGATATCTGGTAGAGTCGTTTCGTTGTCAAGAAACCAGTATGGGTGATATCATATATCTTGGCTATGATGTCACAAATATTCTGAGTGTGATGTCATACATATAGGGGTGTGACGACATAAAGAGTTCATGTGATGTCATGCATGCTGAATATGGTATCATGCATAAAGTGTGTGAGATGTTCATACAGAGAGTGGGTGTGGTATAACTGCTACACTGGGTTTGATGACACAGATACCGTGGATGTACTGTCAGATATAGTGGGAGTGATGTAATGAATACAGTGCACGTGATGTCATAAATAATGAGCTGTGATGTCATAAAATGTTTAATGTGATGCCTTATAGAGTGTATATGATGTTATACATATAGTGCGTGAGGTGAAATACATACAAGGGGTGTGATATCATTGAAAGAGTGGATGTGATGACACAGATCCAGGGGCTGTCATGTCGTATTCAAAGGATATGATGTCGTGATACATAGCAGAAGAGAAATTATAAGTATAGTTGGTGTGATATCGTCAATACAGTGGGTGTGATGACACAGATACATTGGATACGATGTTAAATTAGTGGGTATTATGTCATAAAAACGGTGACTTGTGGTCATAAAGTGAGGATGCGAGGTCTTGTATAGTGCAAAGGATGCCACACGTACGGCGAGTTTGATGTCTTACAAACAGCGGGAGTGATGATGTCTATACAGTGGGTGTC
>CATKSN020000325.1:0-27878 GCA_949782905.1 Rangifer tarandus platyrhynchus
AGGAACCGCCAAACCTCTGACAGAAGTATCACGTTTAACTGCATAGCCCACGTGCATTGCGCTGATATGCACCGGCAGTGGCGAGCCGCGCAGTCCGGAGAGTCGTGCTCCCCATCCCAAACGCCGACGGGTACACGGTCGTGGCTTTTGCGAGGCTTTTTTTCAAGCGAGGTCTTCGCGCTTGGCGCTGGTTGAGGTCGCCTTCTGCGCAAGCTTCTCGAACAAAGCACGCTAGAGAAGCGGCGGTCGGGAGAGGTCTCAGAATTCCTTCCCCGCCATATCTCGTGAAGCTGCTAGAAACGATCGCCTTGCTACGGGCCGTCGTCCAACGTAGCAGTGTCGTCTTCGTGGCACATCGTGGTCGCTCGAAACGTGCTATACTTAGATTGTATCTGCAGGCGCAGGACAAAGAAGAGAACATAGGCCGCCAACACCTCTCGCGCGACAAAGGGTTGATCTGTCAAATCTGCTCCGCAAGGGGTCCTGCCATCGTCAGGCTTGAAGCCAGCCGGACTACGGGGACTTGAGGAGGTAGGTCACTATATTGTGGGAGAGGCCCATCTGGGATAAGCTGCCACCGTCAACAGTGGAGTCAGACGAAGCGCTGGACCGTGCACAAAACGCTATTCTACAATAGAATGAGCGCCCCCCGGCAGTACGCCGCGGCCAGCAGTCGTGAAATCAGACGGTCCACTGGGCCGTATACGACAACGCGCTGGTCTGCAGCTGGACGTGCGCCCTAGGACACGCGACCTCAGTCTAGTCACAGACGGCCTACTGGGCCGTATGGCAAAACGTTATATACCGTCGGATGCCCCCCACTAGGATACGATGCCACAATCAGTCGTGACGCCCGAGGGACTACCGGGCCGTGACGGTGCTCCGAAAGCCTGGACCGCCGCCATCGGCGCCTTTTGTCTATCCTTACGTCGGTCAGTGCGATGACTAGCAGAAAGTGGAGTTTCCGGCTGCACCGCTGCTGTTGCTAAGTCTGTAAGGCTTCTGTATCCGCTCAGCGCTTGCGGCCGGCATGACACCGCAGGATCGTGGCGGACGCGTGCTAACGCCCCTCTGCAGCCGGTATAGTTGTAGCGGGAGCACGTCCAGCCGGCTGCGTCCTCCAGCGAAGCACCGAAACGCGTGCATCGTCATCTGTACGCGGGAAAGTGTGTAGGCAGGGTGCTTCTTGTTGGCTCTTTCTCTGGTTCGAAGCACGCCCGCGCACGCCGTTCCATAGGAGTAGAGTGCGTCAGTGTCAAACCTCCCCTTGTAATGCCCTCTATCCAGCAGCACATCCCACCCCTGCAAGCGGCGCTGGTAATTGGCAGCCTTCAATGACATTGCACGTTGCGAACACGCCCACGCAGTTCCCGCCGAGAACTGAAGACGCACCTGGCGGCCCCTTCTAGAGCAGCCTTATTGTATGCAGCGTACACATACTATTCCATTAAATTTATGTATGGAGTGCATAGCACGCGGACGCTTCCACTAAAGTACTGGCTGAAGATTACGTCTGTCAGCTACAATCGCTGTGGCCGGCGCTCCTGCGCAAGCATCGGGCAGCTATATGCCTCATGTCGTCCAACAAACTGAGGCGTGCGGGAGAGGTCTGCGACAAACCGCGAGGGCAGCAGCGCCTATGTGACGAGTCGCCAGCAAAGAACGAGCCGCACCACTTCATGCGAGCACGCTGCAGCTTCTAAGGCGATACAGAGGGCTCGCAGATCACATCGGGGTACCTTTCGACGCTGTAGAAGCCTGCATACCTGCTGCGAGCGGACGGGACAATAATTCTTCGATTTAGTGGACGCCAACGTGGCAAATAGCGCTGAAGGTATGACAGTCAGGAGTATTTGTGCACGCGTGCGCCCTGATATGCCACATGACTCTCGCTTGCACTTCCCGCTTCTGATATCTGGACACAGAAGAAAAATACGGCCATCCCAACACTGACCTTCTCGGACGCTGCGTAAACACGCTGAGGGCGGTGCAGATGGTGGTGTAGACGGAAGCGCACTCTGAAATACGTCTTTGTACACCTGCGCACTCATTCGCCAGCTGCGTCCCCTCTCGTCATAACGTGCCCCCTTCTGCCCGGCCAAGTGCCCGGTGGCACCCAAGCTGCCTGCCACTACACCCAAAAAATATTCGGCTCCCCCCCTGAATTAAACGCTGGGACACGTACGCATGTTCCCCCTCTGACTGCCCACCTCGCTGCTCCAACGATCCCTATACCCCAAAGGACGACATGGTACAGGTTGGTGCGGTTGTGGCGTCCATATTATTGATCGTCCCGTCGACGAGACCGCACCAGGCAGCAGAGGTAGCCTCGACAGCGGCCCGCGGCTTCGAGGACCGGAACGAGGAAATTCAATTCAGTAAAATGTGTCTTTCGCCGCTGTGTCTCTGGTGTGCCCTGCACATTCTTCGTCGCACGAGGAACTGCAAATATGGTTTTGGCGGTAGCCAACAGAAGAGCAAACGCTGCGAGCAGGGTTCACGGTGACAGCCAGCGTATCTAGAAGACAGCGCCACAAGAACAGAAGAATCGGGGTGCGCATATATACTTCGTCGCGCCCAGAGTCGCTCACGCCGACTACGAGACTTATTCCCGTGTTCCTCGCAGCCACTAGAGGCAATCAAAGTCGCGACCGTGGCTTTTGCATCGTATTTAGCTAGCAATACAAGCCAACCCACTCTCCCGCCGAGTACACGAGTATTCAAGTGTCTGAATTAGCCATTGGAAGCAGTCAAATAGGGAGCGTCTCCCTTGCATCATATCTGGTTGACACACGTGTACATCCAGTCTCACACGGAGTACACGACGCATCGGACGTTTGCATCGGTCGCTGCCACGTAACTGTGGCTCCTCTGAGTCGGCATGTGCCTGCCCGGCGTTTAACAGACGGCGCGCCGGAGATTTCGGCAGTCTTCAGCGGGAGAAGTGATCTGCCTTTAGCGGACATGTCTCCCACGTGAATGCATGGGGGCGCACCACAGCGAAAAAGCAGTCCAGGTCGCACAAACGAGGAAGTTCCTACGTTTCAGCTCACTAGGTCTCGCCCTCAGAATATGGCTCTTCCTTCGTGGCCCCTGCCCACTCTCTGCAATGGCGTATGAGCATACATGCACCATGCGAAACAATAGCGGCTCGGATACTCCGTAACAGCTAGCACCGTAACCTCCGAGTAGTAGCCAGCAGCGACTCTCTGCTTGCAGCCAGACCCGAGCCATCCGCCGCCATAAATTTCTCCCTGCGTCACGCAGTGATCATATGTCAGCACCTCCGCAGTGGTGCGTCCGCTGTCGCTTTCGTGCCTCGTCTCACAGACACCTCTAATGGTAATACCGGACGGGAGCCCCAAGCCCAGTGCAGCTGCACCGCTCACACGATATGTGTACGGATACGTGCCTCTTCAACCGCGCGCAGGTATATATACATATGTATATATGTATAAGGGGACGTGCATTTGAAGCTTTGCTGACTCCCCTCCAAACCGCTACCTCCCTGTTAAGACTCTCTTCATAACAAGAACTAGACCTAGAGCCGCACAAGCAGTCCCTCTCGCACTGCCGCGCCAACTCTGCAATCTCTTTTCCTAGTATATTTTTCGCACTCGTAGCCCTGATTCAGAGTCCGTACCAACAACAGCTGCTCTCCTGCTGCACCATGCTGCGCAGCCTACCTACGCGCCAAAGCATACTGAGCTAATAGGTAAGCACGGCAGCTGCGTACTCGCAGCAACGCAGTGTATGGAGACGGCATACCGCCGAAGCGGCCACGAACCTGCAGCAGTGTGGCGTACACGCATCGCATAGCGGAGCCGCCGCGACCTTGTTTCTGTTCTTTGACCCGGCTGACGCAAGAGTGGTATATCACTCGGTGCGCCTGCAGCCGGTGTAGCCGTGTTCAACAACATTTGTTTCTCATCTTTGCCTCGGCTGAAGCAAGGGTGGTTTACCACTGAGAGTGCTTGCAGACGGGGTAATCCTCTGTAATACCATTTGTTCCTCTTCTGTTCCCCGGCATATCGCTCTGCCTGCCTGTAGACCAGGTTAGCCTGTTCAGCAGCATTCTCTCGTCAGTATTCTTTCAGCCAGACGTCTGTTGTCACGGCTGCATACGCGTGTGTGTGCGTGTCGCGCTGTCTCTGACCCCTTACCTGCTCAGGTAGAGTGCCACGGCAAGCGCTGCTGTTGGGGCTGCTCCACGCCTTCTAAGAAGCGTACGGGCGCCAAACAAGCCTGTCTAGCCTTCCCCCTCTTCTTCTGATGAACCTAACGGACCTGGCCTTCGGACAAGTGGACTGAACACATACTCACCTTCCACTGACTAGCATGTGCGTACACGTGCGTCGTGCGTCAGTCTCTGAAGGGGCCGCGCCCGGTAAACAGAGATGAACATGTGGACTGCTAAGACACGCGTAATTACAACGATCTGCACTATCTCTGCTTTTATTGAAGACGAAACTGGGGAAAAAAAATCGCGAGTGGCTACGCTCACAGGCACAGAGGCACACAGACTTCTTCACTTTCCGCGTGAGTTCGTTTCGGCGGCGGTCTCTCTCCCATGTTGTTGCCTGAACAAAATGACACGCTGCTGCTGCTGCTGCTGCCGCCCGCGCTTTCATTTTTCATGTACCACCCCTGCGTCCCGCTAGTGCCCTCTTTACGACGTGGGCGTCCGTTATTTACGCACAATATATACTACTGATACGTATAAGCGCAGACACAAGGCCTGACCCCGTCCACACAGGTTCAGAGGCCCCGCGCTGCTCTATTCGTCCCTACGCCTATATATGTTTATATATATATATAAATGTATATATATATACATTTATACACGGGCTTCGGCGCCCATGCAGCCTGCCACCACGAGCCACCTCACACGCGTCGTCAGCGTATACGAATGCAGCTTCTGTTCCTCACTCCTAGCATATGTCTGAATGTGACCTCGTGTGCTATACACGCGTCCACCGGTACGTATGGGGATGTAGTCGTTCTCTGCTTCTCTGTAGACTCTTCATGAGCACGCATGTTTGCAGCCGCCTCTACGCGTAAACAAAGGTCTATGAACAAACCAGTATATGTATGATATGATATCGAGTGTACGTTTACATGCATGTAGTAAATCAGTACTTCCTGCATCGCTTATTACATAAGCATGTATATTGAGCGTGTGTCCAAGTAGAAACAATTTCTTTATGTCTCTGTCACTCGTTCCAGTATCAGCACTCCACGGGGACCTCAAATGGGCTACAAAGCCGCAAGCGCCCGCATATGCATACATACAGCGACTCGCGACACATCCATTTAGTATACGTTACATACATATGCAAGAACCTGTATCCTAAATACGTCAACATGTGCCTGGGCAAACTGCATGGTATATACATTTACACTGATCCTCCTCCTCCGCCTCCGCATGCGTGCAAAACAGGGATGCTGTACCTTGCAAAACGCATGCCATCACAGGCAGCTCGATACATATATATATATATATACACACATAGATGCGGATATGTCAGCTTTACCTCCACACAGAGAGCTGGACACTACACTGACGTATATACATCTCTATACAAAAGCCGTGCAATGGACACGGCAGATGATCCACAGACTGCGCCGCGCAGAGGTTAACGCCAGTCCATTACCGCCTTCTTCCTTGTACATCCAAACACATGAACGTGTACTACCCGCTGTATAGGGTGCCCGGCTCCTCATGTTCTGTAAGTCTTCGGAGTATACGCCTCTACGACGACAGAGCTACACGCCCGAAAACAGCAGGCGGTCGCGTCGACATTCCTCTTTCCACTTCTATCATCCTCATACACTAGCGCGGCTGTGACTGTGCCACCAGCGAACTTGCTGTTGGTAGCAGCAGCAATCCCTGTCCTATGTCCTACTCTAGCAGTAGTGCCGCCTCAGTATTGTACAATTAGTGTAACCTCACTTCAGTCAGGCTTGCTGCTGCTGCTGCTGCTGCTTCTTCGTTCGGTCTGTGGCTCATACTTTCTCTTGCTCCCATAACTCTGTAAGTGGTACACTGCGAGATGTTTTCATTTGACCACACCGCAAATGATGCGACTACTTCTGCGGCGAAGAGAGCTGCTGGCTCTTCTTCAACGCAGAAGAAGAAAAACCACCGGCAGGAAGTCGTTCTTTTCGTCCATGCTCCTCCTCTATTCGACACCTATTCTCTGTGTGTATAGATGCTCAACAACACGAACGAGATGTTCTTCCTTATTTAGTAGGGATTATATCTCGGACCCGGGGCAGCTCCGGCTGCTGTAGCAGCCGCAGCATAGGCAGGATTCTGAGGTTCGGCTGCATAGACAGGACCAACAGATCCTGCGGTATTACAACTACTTCCCCATTGCTGCTGCTGATGACTGCTGCTCACGTATCCCCCATTTCCTCCTCCTCCATGTGGAGAAGCGGTACTAGACATTCCTCCTCCTCCGCCTCCTCCTAAAGCAGCAAGTTGGTGCTGCAGCTGTCTTGTAGCCCCTCCACCACCAGGCGCAGCGCGGTGTTGTTGATGTTGCTGTTCTGCAGCTGCTGCTGCCGCAGCTACAGCTGCCGCAGCTGCCACCATATTATGATGGGGATGAGAATGATGGCTCATTAGAGCCCCGCCTGGTGCTGCTCCTACTCCTGCTGGTCCTCCCCCCGTTGGTGCCCCCCCTCCTGCTGCAGCAGGTACTCCTGCCAATGCATGGCCAGCAGCTGCTGAAGGTGATCCTCCTGCTGTTCCTCTCATATGATGATGATGGTGGACATGCTGCTGCTGCTGCATAGGATGTCTGTGGTGATGTAGATGCTGCTGCTGTTCATTAAAATGAGGCGGCGTTCCTACACCATTGCCTCCATTTGCTGCCACCGCTGCCGTATGCACCGACGATGGAGTTGCATACCCACCTACTACCCCTCCTCCTGCACTACTACCGCCTGCATGCATATAACCACCTACAGCATGACTACCATTTCCTCCTGCTCCTCCTCCTCCGCCTGCTGCTGCAGCACTGTTGCTGCCGTTCGCTGTGACTCCTCCGGCCCCACCTCCCGCCTTCCCTCCTCCTCCTCCTCCTCTTTCTGCAGCGGCACCAGCAGCACCTCTGCCGCTGCTGCGCTGTTGATTATGCTGCTGAGGCTGTTGCTGCATATGAAGTCCTCCCATCTCTCCTCCTGCTCCTGCAGCTGCTGCAGAAGAAACACTCGAACCACCACCAGCAGCAGCGCCTCCTCCGCCCCCGCCCCCACGATGGAAACCTTGCAGCAGATGCTGCACATATTGTTCCTCTCCTTTTTTGATCGATACGTTCAATCTCTTGCCTCCTGCCATACACCCGTCCATACGATTGACCGCATGCGCAGCTGAATGAATATTATCATAGCTGACGAAAGCGAAACCTCTGTTTCTATTATTCGTCTTATCCATAGCAACATGACAAGAGATGACTCGGCCGAAATCGCCAAATGCTTGCAGTAGATCTGCTCTTCCCCATTCATTTGGAATATGAAAGACGAAGACGTTTGCTCCTGGTGGTCCTGCAGTCTCACCTACACCACCACCACCACCTGCTCCTCCTCTTTCACCAACACCACCACCACCCATAACGCCACCACCACCATTATTACCACCCCCACCACTAACACCTCTGAAGTGGTGATGATGAAGCTGTTGCTGCTGCTGCATCATTCCTCCCCCCATACGAGCAGCAACTACAGCACTATTCCCTCCGACTAGGCCTCCTCCTCTTCCTCCGCCTCCTCCTCCTCCTCCATTATTTCCGCATATTCCTCCTCCCCCTATCATCCCTGTCCCAACTGGAGCACCATACTCTGCTGCTGCTGCTGCGGGGCATCCAGCTCCAACTGCTGCTGGGCAACCTGCTGCACCAGGTACTAGCATGGTTGCTAAAGCAGGAGGTAGCATATCAAACTCGGGAGGACGGTCCCAGGTGGTAATATTCGCCAATTCATTATGATAATACGGTCTTCCATCAGGAGTAAAATACTCTTTCCATGGCCCTGCCTGTCGAGGATGCGTATTACTGCCTGCGGCAGCAGCAGCTGCTGCTGCTACTGCTGCAGCAGCAGCTGCTAATGTCCCACCACCACCACCACCTGCTCCTCCCGCTCCGGCAGCAGCAGCATGAGCAGCGGCATTATGTAGATGATGATGGTGATGATGTTGCTGCTGCTGCTGCTGCTGTACACGCGCGCCACCACCCCGCAACATTCCTCCGCCCCCCCATCCTCCTTCCATTCCTGCAGTTGAGCAGCAGCACCAGCACCACAACTAATACACACACATATACATATATAGGTGCCCACATGCATAGTATACGCTACAGGTGGTATATATATATATATAGATAGACAGATAGAGATATGCGTATCACGTCTGATAGGACGGACCAAGACAGAAATGTCTCTTCATGCCCCGACCGCCAGATGATCGCAGGTACTTACTTTGAGTGCTGAAAGACCACAGACAGCCACAGTGCTGAGACACCCACAAATACTCACACACACAAACACACACACGTATTTTAAGAGTACACATGCATTCATGGGCACAACCGTCGCTGAGCATACTACACCTGTCGACGCAGGTTGTAAGATATAAAGCAGGAAGACATCCTTCGCTCCGCAGCTCATATCCGCCACGCGTGTTGATACTGGATACTGGCGGACAGTTACTATTTACAAATACAATATATGCAGAAAAACACACCATACCTACATACACCTGCTCAAACACACCAAAGCTCTCCACGAGAAGTACCCCTGACTCTCTCTATCTCTATCTATCTATATATATATATACATACATATATATATACACGTTTATATACATATGTATATTTTCTAAAACATGCCTCTGGATACACACGCAGGTACACTCACACCTGAGTTACGTGTTCGAATATATACATATACATATATATATATATATATATATGCGTACGTATCTATATATACCCGTTATCGCCCAGAGATGTATACTTATGCACATATTTGTATACATGCATATATTTCTTCAGCTCCAAATTCAGATACAATCATGGACAGGCCCCAAATATGCATCGGTCAGGCGTACCTCCTCCTCTGTAATTATGAGCAGCATTATGCCGTTGCGCCCGCGTTTCAGCAAAACGAACTTCAACGGGTCGCGAACATCCTTCGAAGACATGACGTGCGTGAAGACTTCGAATTGCATGTAAAGCTTCCTCTTTGTATTTATATTTGATGAATGCGCATCCCCTGCTGGTGCCACTACTACCGTCTCTTATTATAATAACTTCTTGGACTGCCCCGTAGGCCTCGAAGAATTGCTGCAGTTCCTCTTCTCGCATATGTCTAGGTATACTGCCCACAAATAGCTTTATCATTGAGTGTGCGGGTTCTTGTGCACTGGTCGCTTGTTGATCTTGCTGCGTCGTATCTTTTCCTCCTGCCGCCCCTTCAGCTGCTCCTCCTGCTCCTGCTCCTGCTGCTGCATTACCTGCTGCAGCACTGCCGCCGCCTCCCCCCTCCGCGTTAGCACCCCGTTGTTGTTGCTGCTGCTGCTGTGCCACGTTACGTCTGTTATGCTGCTGCTGCTGATGCTGCTGCTGGGTGGCGCCGCCGCGTGGCTGCTGCTGCTGCACTAGATGCTGCTGCTGCAGGCCCAGTCTCTCTGCCTCTCCGGTTGCATATCGGACCATCATAGGACCCAGTGCTGCATCTAGTACGCGACTTCCATGTAAGGCGCGTATTGACGAGTCCGCCCACTCTAGTGAACCTATGAAGAAAATACAGATAAACAAACACCAACAGCCACATCAGCATCAGCGCCGATACATATGACATACGACATACCGATACCCACGCACATGACAAACGAGCAACCACAACAGACGGAGCACATACAATAATAGAACGTGTAGCTGGTGTCATGATACGATTCAAAAACAATATGAGGCAAGCAAACAAAAGCAGCCGGACATACAAATAAGTGTTGCAGACCCCAAAGTAGAGCACTATACAAACGGTATGTTACAACTGGCAGCAGCAGCAGCGGCAGCAACGGCACAACCGTGTACATCACCACTGGCAGCAGCAACAGCAGCAGCAGCGGCAGAGTCTGCTACATTACCACTGGCGGAGGCAGCAGCAGCAGTTGTAGAATCGTGTGCAATACCACCGGCAGCAGCAACAGAAAGAGGATGACAGATGAAAAGCGCCGCAACATGCAGCATACAGATTGAGCATTCGAAAGATAAATCTCATGAAACAAAAAACAAGTGCATACACCACATATCTCCAGCAGCATGTAGTTCATAGACGTGCGATGGAAAAAGGCAGTAGTAGCCTAGCTTTTCTTGCAATAGAGACAGTACAGAGAGAGACAGACAGAGACAGAGAAAGAGAGAGCTGAAAGACGGACCCATCTTTACAAATGCAGAGCTTTTATGTTTATTTGTTTGTTTATCGCGAATGATAACAACCTCCCGAACTTCTCCGTATTCTGCAAATATGTCTCGTACGCGTTCTTCATCATAAGAAGGCGGGACCCTCCCTACAAACAGCTTGACTTCCACAAGAGGAGCACTGTGGCCCACTGTATGTTGCTGCTGCTGCTGTTGCTGCTGCTGCTGTTGCTGCTGCTGTTGCTGCTGCTGCTGTTGCTGCTGCTGTTGCTGCTGCTGCTGTTGCTGCTGCAGTTGCGCAGCTGTTCGCGCTCCCCCTACTCCTCTAACTCCAGGCGACCCCTCAACTTTACGTCCCCGCTGCGGTCTGTGCTGCTGATTTCCACTGGTGCTTCTGCTTCTCTGTCCTCCGCCTGCTGCAGCAGGTGACTTGCTGCTACTACCTACTGCTCCTCCTGCTTCTGCTGATCCTGTGGCTGCTCCAGCAGGTCTGTCACTTGAAGTGCCTGCTGCGCCTGCGGGATCTGAAGCAGGAGCACCAGCTGCAGCAGCCGCAGGAGCAAGAGCTGAGTTTTTATCCGGAGACTGAGGAAGACCACCTGCTGCTTCTTCGCTTCTTCCTCCTACCCCCCCGCCTGCATTGATGCACGCTGCTGCAGAACCAGTGTGCGAGCCAACAAGACAAGCAGCTGCCGCAGCTGAGGAAGCAGCAGGGACAGCCCCAGCAGCAGCAACCGACGGTATGTCGCCACCTCTTGTTGGCGTAGCGGAACTGCAGTTCAAGCCTCCATCACCTGCTGCTGCAGCACCAACAGCATTTGGTGTCATATTCGAATTACATACGCCGTCACCACTTCTCCCTTCCACGCTTCCTCCCTCTGTCTGGCCGCTGCTGTTGTTGCTGTTGCAGTTATCCGCTACACCTTCTCCACCTACGGCTGCTGCTCCTGCTGCTCCTTCTGCCCCACATCCTCCTGCGCCTCCTTCCATGACAAGCGCATCACATTGCTCCAGTGCCTCCTTCTTCAAATGGGTGCTGCTGCAGCTGCTGCTGCCGCTGCTGTTTGTGCTGTTGCTGTTCGAGCACAGCTGCAGCTGCACGGGACAACTACCACGAGCAGCAGCACCTGACAGCGCTGCTGAATAGCCGCAGCTACTACTATTACTACTCCCCTTATCGCTACTACCACTGCTAGTACCAGTAAGTCCTCCTCCCGTCTGTTCTCCTGCTGCTTCTGCTACACACGTGCTGCCACTACTACTACTGCCAGACCCTTGCGAGCAGGAATCCGTCGAGTCACTAGGCAGAGCTACAGCCAGAGACGAATTATGACCTGCTGCTGCTGCTCCTCCTCTGCCTTTGCCTCCCCCGTCCACAGCCTCCATGTTGCAGTCACCTGCTCTCGTGCTGCTGTCTACTGCCCCCGCTAGCGCCTGCATCTCCATCCTCTATCTATCTCTACCTCATGCAAAGACCAATAAAAACAGCAGCACAAGCACTGCACTGCTCCTACTAGTTGTTCTTCTTCTGCTTCCACTTCCTCGCAGCAGCGGCAGTAGCAGCTGCAGCAGCAGCGCCAGATGCGAGGCCGCGAACCGCCGACCCGCCGACCTCGGCTACGCGAAAGGAAAGCAGATAACCGCAGAGCTGCTGTGCACTACAAGCCAGTGAAGAAGAAGACGAAGTGGAACAAGCAAAAGAAGAAGAAGACGAAGGAGGAAGATACGGTCGCAGCAGCAGCAGCAGCTGCTGCTGCTATATATCCACAAGCTTGAAAAGTAAAGACGCAGAACGCGAGAAGGAATTGCAGAGGCACGAGCCGCAGGAGCTGTCGCTGCTTCTATACACCCAGCAAGCGTCAGAAGTAGATGGAGCCTCGAAAGAGGGACTAGAGGACGACGGCGAAAAAGAACAAGAGGAGGACGGAAGCGCAGCTGCTGCTGCCGCTGCTATACACAGCAAAACTTAAGGCATAAACAGCTTCGCTGCAGCTTTATCGAGTTGGAAGGAAGTTGTAGCAACAGGAAGTGCACCACCGTGTGGCCCCGAAACAATACAGTGAGAACATACATATATGTCGCGAGAAGCAGCAGGCCACGTCCGCGACCCTCCCCCACGCTTGTTTATTCTGCTGCGGCAAGTGTTTAGATTCCTGCTGCTCAGAAAGAAGCAATTGTGCCTCTTTGCAATAGTTCAGTCTTGGATGGACAGCAACAAAACACCAGCAAGCTTCTGCTTTTCTGCCTGCACACCGCCACCTGCAAGTGCAACAGCAAAAGTGTTCATATCACAGACAGAACCATGACTTAGCTGTTGATATCGCAAGCAAAGATATGGCATCCTGAGTGTTCATACCGCAAAGAAAGAAGACGATATCAATGTTCGCATCGGAGAGGCCTTCACGCTTCTGATGCTCATATTGCAGACGCAAAAACAATTTTCCATAGTTACACTCCACTGCTGCAGATGAAGATGTGACTTTGGTGTTCATATCCCAAACAGACATAAAACTTCACAATTCATACCGCCAAGAAAGAGATGACTTACGTTGTCACGTCGCAGACGAAGAGAGAACTTCAGTGTTCACACTGATGACGTCTTCAGGCCTTTAAAGCTCATATTGCGAGCCAATGAACACATTTATTGATGCGGCAGATAAACGGATGATTTCACTGCTTGTATTGCGAACAGTAAGATGACCTGCGTAAGCACACTGCATAGGAGTACATGGCTTTGATGTTCATAGTGCAGATATGTAAATAGTTGAAGTATTCATGTTGCAAACGAAGAAGTGACTCTGATGTTCATAATGCATGGAATGGGGCGACTTCATTGTTCAGGTCGCAAACACATGAACAATTCTGATGATCGCGTATACACGACCGCGTGTACGTGTGCGTGTTGACGTCAGCCGGCAGTCACAATAAGCCTTCTCTGCGTGTACACAGTCAGCACCGGGGGTGTGGCCTGAGACCGCCGTATGGGTAGGCGCTCGCAGACGCTTCTCTCTGCCTGTGTACGTATACGCCTTCTCTACATGTATATGCTCACCATGGGTGTTCTGCCGTGACACAGCATATATATATATATATATATATATACTCCCACTGCTACAGACATATAGTGTGAGCATCGTTCGGACAGTATAGGCACGTCATACCTACGCAACCACTTACATACAGACCACATACTCCACCCGTACGCTGACCTATGCGTGGCTTCCATGGGCCACAACCAACGACGGCTGTCTTCGCTCTGCTGCAATGGAGGAAGCTCTATAAAAAAAAGGAAGAGGGGAATGTATGTGAGTTGTAGACGGAGACATACACAACACGCACTTTTACTGACGTTTCTTCCCTAACGCCGTGCGTCCGGAAACACGCCGCCGGGCGCTCTATGGCGTCTTACACCATTTTGTAAAGGTTATACAGCTACACAATGTTCTACCTCTGCACATGAAGTGCGAAAATGCACTATTTTCTGTCGGGGAACTGCCGTCGTGGAAGCTCCCATATTTACTGAATCAGCTTCACCACGACCTGCGCACCGCTGCGACTCCGCGCGCCTGACTCGACGATTGGAAGAAAAAAGACAAACTTCCCTCCTACGCCTAGGAGGCTACTGCTATTGCTGCAGCAGCAGTAGCAGGGAGGACACTTCGCCATCAGGACAGCTGATTCTGCTGCAGCTGCTGCAGCAGCACTAGCAGCAGGCGGGAGACAAGGCCCGCGTCCAGGGGGGGGAAGGGGGATGGCCACAGAATTCACGTATCCCAACAGAAGTGAGGAGGGGGAAAAACGGCATAGACAGCATCAAACACCAACACAAGTTTTGTTACTCTATCGTGCTTGCGTTCAGAGTGTTCAGAGCAAGAGTTTCACAGTCCACTCACCGCGATATTTCGAAGGCTGGGGGGGGCCGCGGGGGGACGGGGGGCCGGCTGGAGAGGAGGAACAGCTTGAAGAGAGTCCGATTGTGCTTGCGCTGGCTGCAAAACCTCCTCGGCCGCTGAAGAGAAGTAAGCGGTTAAAGAAAATAAAAGAAGAGGAGGAGAAAGCGCCACGTCTGGCAACAAAGACAAGCAGGCCGCGTATGAGGTGAGTAAACTGCAGCCTCCACTCGCCCCGGTACGGTGTAGCAAAAATAGCAGGCGGCACCGGTGAAAAGCGGCAACGACCGTAATAATAGCGAAAACTGCTGTGAAAACAGAAAAGAGAAAAAGGTAGAGGAAGAGAAGAAGGAGGTTATGTCCGCGGCCGGAAGGAGGAGGAGGTGATATTCGCGGGCGGAAGGAAGTCGTCGTCGCTCCGCACTGGACGACGACAGCCTGTCGACCAAAAAACTGGACGACGGGAGAAGGAGAAGAAAACAGCAAATTCGAGACGCTATTATCCTACTATTACATGGATAACTGCGTCTTGAGCTGCCCGACAACTCTTATCCTCTGTGAGAAGTCTGCCCCCTCGAAGGCTCCTGCCGTTTCTCAGGGGGACCGCCATCGGTCCGTCAGCGTCGTCGTCGCGCGCGGGCGACAGGCCTAGGCCCGAACTACTTGATCTTCATACACTGCGGAATGCGGGAAGGGGCGCCACCTGTTCTGTTGCTTTCGCGTCTTCTCTTTCTCTTCTTGCATAGAAGCTGGCCCGAAGGAAAGAATATAACAGCTGCGCCGATGTGAAATGCGGAGAGACGGCCACTTTTCTACTCGTCGTCCTCCGGGGCGGAGGTATGCGCCCGCAATATGTGTTTGAAGTCGCTTATCTGTATGTATATATGTATATATAGTCCACCTATATCTATGTGATAGTTCATATATGTGTATATGTATATTTCTATAACGTGTATATATACACAATGTCGTCGTCGTCGTCCGCAGGATCGCCGCACGCCGCGGCGACAACAGGCCGCCGATACTGGATGGATGATAATACGCGCTGCGGAAGAAGGCGCGGAAAGTCACCACCGTCACCTTTTTTCTTGTTGTTGTCCGTTCTTTCTGCTTTTTTCCGATCCTTGATCGATGACTATATGCGCTGCGGAAGAAGGCGGGAAAAGGCGAGACCTCCTCCTTTTCTCTTCTTCTTCTCCGCCCCTTCCTTGCTTTGTTTGATCCTTGATGGATTATATGCGCTGCGGAAGAAGGCGTGGAAAGGCACCACCACCTATTCTTTTCCTCTTCTTGTTGTCCGTCCCCTTTCTGCTCTTTCCGATAGGGGCGGCCCGACGGAGGCAAGAAAACGACGCTGCGCCGCTGTGGGAGAACGTGAACACTGCTATACTTTCTTCATTGTCGCCTTCTTGTATCCCGCGCCTTCCCCTTCGGCACTACGGCTCTACTTCTTCCTGCTCTTCCTCTTTCTCCCTCTCTCATGCGCTGTGTGGTGCTGCGTCTTCTCTGTGTATCCTCCACTCTCTCCTCTGTCGACTGTGTGAGGCTAGGGCTGCTATATGGCAAGAGAATGACAAAGAAGGCGGACGCCTACGGCTGCTATATATATGTCTTCCAGTCTCTCATCGACGACCTGTTAGCTCCTTGGCGTTCTTTCTTCCTTCTTCTCTCCCCAGACGCGTCCCAACAGACGGCGCGGGTATCTCCGCCTCCTCTTCTTCCTACTTCCCCCCCGCGTGGTCTGCTGTATATACGTCTCCCGGTCTCTGCTTGACGACCTCTTGGCTCCTTCGCGTCTTCTCTTCTTCCTTCTCCTCTCTCCAGACGCCTACTCAACGGACGGCGCGGGCATGTCCGCCCCCTTCCTTCCTACTTCCCCCGGTGCGGTTTCGCGCGGGTGCCGCTTCTGGTGGAGGATGTACGGCGCCGGTCCAGTGCACGTCCGCCGCGATTCCGCTTCAGCCTCCTTCTCTCCTCCTCCTCGTTTTCCCTCCGGTCTCTGGCGCGCCTCTTCAGGGTTTGTACACCGCCGTTTCGCTTGTTCTTCTTTCTTCTTCTTCCTTCCCTTGCGCTTCGGGCGGGTGCGCGCGCGCGCGGAGAGGGCAGCCGGACACACAGAAGACGAGGAGGAGGAAGAATAAGCCAAAGGAAGCACAGATTACCGTTTGTTTACACGCGTGACACAGAAGAATTACAGTCGTCTCTACGTTTCTATCTGTGCATCGACATATTTCTTCTCTCCCCCTTCTTTCCCCTGCTGAGATGCTCTTCTTCCTTGTCCTCCCCCTCTTCTCACACGGGACGACGCGCTGCTGTGCTGCTGCACCTGCTGCGGCTCCTCCTTCTGCCGCCAACTTCTGCCGCTGCGTCCGCTACCGCTACTACACCTGCTACTACTATTACACTACTACAAGTATACTGGAACAACTATTACTACTACTGCTTTACTAGTGCTGCTGTACTGCTGCTGCTACTGGTACGACAACCACTCTGTACGTTTCGACGCGCAAATAGTTTGGCGGCGCGCCGTCTACGACCAGAGGCAGTGCTGGGCGGGCGTGTGGCCAAAAACAACAGAGCACCGCGCGCCTTCCCTCTGCCTCCTCATCCTCCTCTTCGTCCTCCTCTTCCCCTCCTCTCCTCTCTTTGCACCGGCCTCCCCTCCTCCTCCTTCTCTTGTTCCTCTTCTTCGCTTTTTCCTCCTCCTCCTCTTCTTTCTCTTGCGGATCCTGTAAGCTCCTCTCGCTTTTTTTAGCTGGTTCGCTTCAGAGTTCGGCCGGGGCGGGGGGGTGGGTGCTGCCTGGTGGGTGGCTGCACTGTCGACATACCACGGGCACACACGCCAGTAATATGGCTGCTGCTGTGGCTGCTGCCGTTGCTGCTGCTGCTGTGGCTGCTGCCGTTGCTGCTGCTGCTGCAGCTACTCGGGCTGCTGTTGCCGTTGCTGCTGTGGCTGCTGCTGCCCTTACTGCTGCTGCTGCTGCTGCTGTGGCTGCTGCTGCCCTTACTGCTGCTGCTGCTGTGGCTGCTGCTGGCGTTGCCACTGCTGCTGCTCCTCTTCCTCTTCCTTTTTTTCCTCGTCTTCAGCTTTTCTAGGGCGACACACGATTTGTCGGCCCCGAGGAAGCCGTGCCCGTGGGGCTGCCTCTCCTCCCCCCCTCTCAGACGTCTTTACAGCACCTTTGACGCTGTCACTCTCTTCTACTGCCGGGGCTTCCTTGTCCCGCATGTCGCTCCTGCTGTTGCCATCCTTGGCCCCTGCGGCTTCAGGTGCCCTTCTTTCGTGGCGCTCTGTCGCCTCCTCTCTTTTCTAAGCTAGTACACCCGAGGTGCGAACACGCGGCCGTTGCTGCTGAACTCTGCTGCTTCTGCTGCTCCGAAGGCAGCGTGGAGCGTTCGAGCCACCCGGTGTACGTATGTATATATACCTATATGAATATACACAGGCTGTATAGGCAAAGGCTTATAAGGCTCTTAGCTTGGGCTGTAGGGAAAAGCAAGGCTGTATGCTGCTGACGTGCTGGTGCCCTTGATGTCGCTGACTGTGCTGCTGCTGCTGCGGAGATATATGTGTGTGTGCGCAGGAGGAGCAAGCATCTTCCTTAGAGGCATAGACGAGTGTCCATATACGTGCACATACATATGTGTATACATGTGAAAGCTATGTGTCGTACTTTCTTACGCGTGTTCCCCCCGCTGCGCAGCTTGCATTGTCGTGCGCTTTGTCGCCGCTGGGGTGCTCTTCCCCTGCTGCCGTCCTCCCTCCAGCGCTACACTAACTACAGCAGCCAACCCATCACAACAACCGGAAGCACAACACCGCTCACATCTGCGAAGATAGCGGGGATTCGGGGGAGACTGGCCGAACTAAAACGTGTGGTCCTCCTCTAGCGCCGCATTCTATCTGTTGCTAGCCCCTCGCAATTAGCGGAGATACAGCACTGCTGGCACCTGCGTATATAGAGGCGTCGGGTGACGCTGCGTTGGTACGTCAGTATACTTTGAACACTGTATGTTAGCAGCTGCTGCCGTACTGCAGTCCAAGGCGCTGCACAAGTTATCAGCAGAGTATGCACTTATAATATCCGTGCGGCTTGCGGTTCCCCCTCCGCCGTGCTGCGTCGCCTGCCTCTGCAGAGGTGCATGGCAGTGAGGGTTGGCTTGTTCCCACGCAGCGAGCGCAGCGGCCTGCTAACTACTTCGTGGTCTTTTAGTAGAAGTATTATCATGATTCCATCTTAGTGCTGCTCCAGTCCCTGCTACTGATGGCGACATCGTCGCTCCGCGTATGGCTTCGCCCTGGCTGCTTTTGATAATACATAAAGCTCTCTTGGTCTTTCTCTTACGCCTTCCGTCTTGTGGCGTTACCTTTGTATCTGCCGCAGCCACTGCGTTGATGGCGGAGGCGGGCGGCGTCTTCTTCCACAGCGCACTTTTCTGCGGCAAGGCGCCTTCTCACCGCTGTAGAGGAAGCGTGCCGCTTGCGGGTGCTAGGGGCGCATCTCTGTATCTATTACAGGAAAGGAGACGAGGAAATTGGGCGAAGGGGGAGGGCAGTGACGAGAATCATTGCTCCCGTTCGCCGTACACGGACGTCTGCTGAGGCACATCATGACAAACTAGCAGAGGACACATGAAGACAGCCATAACCTGGGCGGCGTGCTCAGCAGGGACCGAAGTCACAGCAGTGAGGCTCGACACATGCACCTCGCTTACGTATGTCTGGACGTTCCTTTTCTTATTGTAGCACCAGCAGTGCCACCCGGATAATATAGAAAGCCAACACCTCGCCCGGGCCTGCAGCAGGGACACGTGTCACTGCGGTAGCGGTCGTCAATATGTATTGTATAGGTTTGTTTCGATGTTCACTGGCGGCAGCACATAACACAGGAGGGGCGTAAAGCCGCGACGCCACTAACAGCAACAGTGAAATACCCTCAGGCACCTTTTCTGTTGGAGTTGCTGCTTTGGGGACAACTCCGTCGGAGAACAGCAGCTCGACGGGGGCTATGTGGTAATCTGTAGCTTATGCTGTCAGTTGATCAGCATTTGCTGCTTCTGCATGGTTTGGTTTGTTTCCGGAGCAGCTTGACAGGGACTGTTCGGGAATCTGCAGGTCAGGTGTCACTTGATACGCATTTTTCGCTTTAGCAGGGGTTTGCTTATCGCCGCCGCAGCTAAACAGGAACTACCTGATGATCTGCAGCAGCGGTGCTGTTGGGACAGCCGACTCCGTCCGCAGCAGCAGGTGTGTTTGTTGCAACTCCTTAGGAGGAGGCAACCCCGTGCGGGAGCGAGGAAAACGAGGGGGCATAGAGTAGTAGCACCAGCGTCGTTGTTGCCCACCGTCCAGCAGCGGACGCTCGACAGTCGGCTGCAGCAAGTAGCAGCTGTCAGCTGGCGCAGCGGCACAGTCTGAGCTGCGGAGCTAGTCGTTAGTGCCACCTGAGGGGGCGTATAACACTAGCAGCAGCGTCGTTCTCGGTGTCCGTCCAGCAATGGCTGCGCGACAGTCGGCTGCAGCAAGTCGCAGCGATCCACAGGCGCAGCGGTACAATTGTCTTCGGGTGCGGAGCTAGACGCCAGTCCCACCCTGACGGCTGAGGTATCGCCAGCGGAGTAGACAGCCCAGTACTTCATGAGGCAGACACTCTGTAGGCGCTCGAGAAGGCAGTGGTGCTGCAGCAGAGTCAGGAGCCGCTAGGTTGGAAAGCGTTAGTGCAAGCCGGTGGTAGCCGCGCGTTGGACCGGGACGCGCCCGCTGCCGCAGCGCCAGCGAGAGGAGCTGCTCGGTCGGAACATGTGAGTAGAAGCCGGAAGCAGCCACGCCTTCTTATATCGGTGTGCAAGCAATTAGAAAGTCCCAGGCGTTCTAAAAGACTAAAACGGTACCTGCTGCGGCAGTTTCGTGATTGCAGAAAATTGGAACGCGCGAGCTACGCCACCAGCGAGAGTAGTCTCTCATGTGGAACGCGTAAGCAAAAGTTGGCAGTAGCCGCTCTCTGCGCCTATTTGTGTGCGCAAGCAACCAGAAAGGCCGCATGTGTAACAGGACTCGAAACAAACAGGCAGCTGTTTCGGCAGCGTTGAAGTCAAAGGAAACTGGAAGGTGCCACTTGGAGCAGCAGCGAGAAGACTCGCTTTATTGGAGCGCTCAAGTAGAAGCCGGCAGCAGTTGGGCTCTGTCCTTGCGTCTATGCGCTGACGACTAGAGATACAGCAGTCGTAGGATGACAGCAAATAAACAGGGACCCGCTCCGGTGTCGCTGGAGACCCATGGACAAGGGAAATAACTGCAGAAGTTGTAGCCTGTTCCCCGCTTCCTACACGCAGCTAGAGAGGCCACGCCTGTAAAGAGTGTACAAGGGTAGCTGCTTCGCTAGTGTCGTGGAAGTGGACTATAAAGACGGCGGCAAATGCTGGAGGCAGTTCTCGCACCCTAGTGTTAAGGCCGACTCGTGTATCAACAGTGCTGGCTGCACAAAGTATGGCAACAGGCGCCAACGATGCAGCCGGTTGTCGCCGCTTCCACGCGATCGTATTGGAGCAGGCTGGCTACCAGTAGTGCAGCAGACGTCGACTTTGGAGACAGCCGCAAATGTAGCCGGTTCTGGCCGCTTTCTATACCAGAGTGTGAAACCGGGTCATGGATGTCGGCGACACATACACTGCGGCCATCGCCGGGATTCGCCTCCTATGCTGCTGACTACGCCACGGCCAGCGTTTTGGGTACTTGCGTCGCCACGAAACATCTGTCCATTACACAGGCATGAGCCACCGGAGGGCGCTGGCCTGCAAGGTATGATGTATAACAACTCGCCGTTTTTTTGTGGCTGCCTCCGCACTTGTATCAGTAAGCGGCGCTATGAAACCGACACCGTCCAAAAGTGTTACAGTGTGCACTGCACGTCTTTTTAGGGTTCTACAAAAAGAAGCGTCAAGGCACAGACCGCTCCTGTTGCTGTACAGGCCTCTTGTGTTTGGAGTCTGCTGGCTGCTGTTGTGCTTCACTGGAGCTACTCGTGCGCTCCCCACCTTTGTGGACTCGCTTAAGCCCGAAGTCGGGGCTGCTCTAGATTGTGTTCTTTTTAGGTGTGTCTCACGAGTTTCGAAGAGACCGCCATGCTCTTTCTTCCGCCCGTTCCGCCACTGGACGAGCCACCGGCGGCTACCAACGTAGACGGGCTGAAGAGGGGAATACTACGCACGGCAGTCAACGGTACGGAAGCGTTTCCAGCAGCAGCCGGCAATAGAATCTGGCAGCGTCTGTTAACGTCGAAGCTGTAGATCAAGACTGATAGTTCGGCGGATAACAACGTAATATGAAAAGTCTTCTGGCGTATGTGCGACCGCACAACGCACGGCCGGTGGGAGCGGCAGGTTTGACGCTGTCTCTTGAATGGATGCTTCTGTGTGTTTGTCGCTTCAACAAGCAAGTGAAGTTTGTAGTCGAATCCCCGCGGTCCTACCACTGCACACATTAGGGCTTTTCCTTCCCCTCGGGATCCCCTGAGGACACACGCGCCTGAAATCGCGCGCGCACGGGCCAGTCAGGGACGCACACGAGAAGCAGTCCTTCGTACAGATGGAGCTGCAACATGGCCGAGAGCGTCGACCCATCCTCCTGCAATTTTACAAACAGGCGGAGCGGGGAATTACATCAGGAATCCTACGAAGAGACTGGAACGGGGCTTTCTTACCTCCTTAGACCGACGTGGGCACGCGGTCTTCCGTTTCTACAGACGCACGGCGGATCCTGTTTGAGATCGTGAAAATACGAACTGACTGGTAGCGAGGCTGTCTTGCAGCATTAGGCTGCCGCAGACACGTCGTCTTGCGTTTTTACTGTCACGCGGAAACGGGCAGGTTTGTCCAGAATTGTGCAGAGATTGCCGACGAGGCTGCGCTGCAGCATTCAGCCGAACACGTCCACCCACACTTGCAAAGGTGAAAAGGCGAATTCGTTGTGCCTGAGAGCCAAATTTCCATCTAGTGGCAATCTTGTCCAAAACCCTACGTAGCGACTGGCAGTCGGGCTGCTCTGCGGCATTTAACTTAGGTGGACACATCGTCTTGCATTCCTGGGGACACGAGGAAATGGGCAATCTCGCCCGAGATTGTACGCAGAGGCTGGTACCGGGGCTGCCCTTCCAGCAGCGAAATGACGTAAACACATCGTCCTGCTTTTCTCCGTGCAGGAGTGCGCAGTTGTACCCGAAACCATAGGAAGTACTTAAGCGGGCTGCTTTGCAGCATTCGACTGGCGTGGTCATATAATCTTGCATCTCCGGGGACGCACGGAAATAGGTAGTTACCTTTGAGAACGTACGACGAAGTAGGCTCGGGGCTGCTCTTGCAGCAATAAGATGACAGAACACATGGCTCTGCATTTTTTTCTATACAGGCAGACGGATATGAGCAACTACGTCCGAGACCGTGGTAGGATATACTCAACCGGGCTGCGTTGGAACATACACTGGCGGATTCTTCTCTGCAAAACCGAGCCGAGAAGTGCAGAGACGTGAATATACACATAACGCCGCCTGCGCGGGTGGCCGCGCGCCGGAATAATGCAAGTTCGTTATCGAGACGCACAAATTCACAGTCGGACGGGCTTCTACGCTCTCTGCGGCGCTCCTGCAGATAAGAACCGTTTGAACTGGGGTAGAATGCGCGCTTCTGCCGAAAGACGTAGAAGCCGCTCTAAGCCCTTCGCACCCTGCGTTGTGAGACACACTGGGGTGTACGTTGCCTTGCGGGGTTCTAGACAGACGTGGCGGCAGGCAGAGTAGGCGGTCTATACAGACACCTTGCCGTGCTTCCACAGGTAGGCTTCAAGTCGAACTCAATGAAGGCTCGCGTATCGGAGTATGTAGAAGCTGTACTCAACCACTCGTACTCCGCAGCACCGTAGACGGCGCCTTGAGACGTCGTCTGACGTCTGACTACGTGAAAGTGGCTCTCAGCGCTTCGCACCGCGTTGCGAGACACACTGAGGTCTACGTTGTCTCGCGAAACGCATCACGGTGGAAAAAACGCAGCGTAGACGGCCCCTATAGACATTTTGCCGCGCTTCTGCACGTAGAAGTCAAAAACGTGCGTACAAGGCCGTGCGGCTGAGTTTACAGAAGCGTTCTCGGCCCTTCGCACTCTGCATTGTGACACACACTGAGCTTTACGTTTCCTCGCGAAATGCTGCACCCCGTGAACTCATGCGGAGTAGACGAAGCCTTCAGATTCTTTGGCGCATGTCTGACTATGTGGAAGTGGCTCTCAGCGCTGTGCACTCTGCATTGTGAGACGCTGAGCTTCACGTTTGCCCGCGGAATGCTCCATCACAGTGAACGACCGGAGCGCAGAACGGTGCCTCTACATTCTTTGGCGGGTCTCAGCATTTAGAAATCGAGCTGAATACAATTGAACGCTCGCGCATCAAAGCATGCGGAAGAGTCTTACCCCTACGAGGTCTGCATCGTGAGACACTGAGCTACAGGTCTCCCGCAGAAAGCTCCAAGGAAGGGAACCCAGCGCAGGGCGTACAGTGCCTCTGTTCTCTTGCCAGGTTCTGGATATTAGAGTTGAGTCAAATACCAGGTAAGGCTTGCGCGACAGGGTATGTGGAAATCGTTCTCCGCACCCTGAGGCACTGAGCTCTGCGTTTCGCCGGGGATTGCCCCACCAAGGTGCACAAACGCGGGACAGACGGTGCCTCTAGACTCTTTGCCGCGCTTCGGCATATGAACGCTGACTCTACCGTGAGCGGAACATCGGCCGCTTGAGCGTGTAGAAGTCGTCGTCGGCGCTTCGCACTCGGCATTGTGGAACACACGGAGCTTTACGGCTTCCGCCGCTCTGGATGCGGCTGTTGTTCGCGGTCATGATATGCTACCAAGGTACCGCATGGGTACCTGCCGATGACAACAGCAACAACAGAAGCGCCAGCAGCCCGAACAGTATAGTAGATGTGTGCCCGTGCGCTGCAGGTATAATTGCGAAGTACGTGTGAACACAGCGCGGATCACTCTACGGGCGCCTCAAGAAGCCGTCGGCTTAGTTCTGAACAGTAGTGACATGCCGTTAAACATGAGCATGGTCCCCGTCGCAGCGATATCACGGAGCTCGCCGCAGTACCACGGAGCTCGCCGCGCTACAGTCTGTCTCAGGTGCGTTAGGAGGCCTACGTACACCTGCGCAGTCTGTAGGTGCATAGTCGAACGTACACGTGCGTCAGAGAACAAGTGTCGACAGGAAGATAAGAGCGACGGGCTCTAGGCTTCCTTAAAACACAACACTGCACCGCCCAGCACGGCGGAAGCAGCTGTCGAGAGTACTAGCATAGCTGCCAAAGCACGCGAGCAAGAATTCGAACCCTGTACGCTTGAATGGTCGTGCATGGATCAAAATGAGTGTACGCACTACTACACAACGCGGCTTTTCCCGTAGAGCCGCCGCAGTTGACAAGTGAACCGGACACCCGGCTCCTGGTAAAGTGCCTCGTCACATATGGAATCTGTGGAACGTACTGGAAAGTGAGTCCGCTCTTCTGTATAGTGGCGGCGATTCATAACTGCACTGGACGCTTGGCCCGTTGTACGGCGCACAGTCATATATGGAGTGTGGAAGACGTCCTGGTAGAAGAATTCACTTGCGTACTGCGCTTTGGAAACGTGACGGCTGGCAGGCCAGGTGTGCGCGGAATATGCATCAGCACATTCCCTAGCGATGTAATCCGCTACTACATTGACGCAGCCCACAAACTAGGCATACTCGTGCGCAGGAGGTGCGCGTTACGTCACAGCGACCTACATAGGCACAAAGAAAGATCTCTTCTTCGGCGTACTCGTTCCTGTCAAGAAGACGGAGAGTCAGGTGGTTTTGGTGCAGTTCAACCACCGTTTGTGCACGCTGGCATTAGGAATAAGGTACTCTGTCTGACAGCAGGACACTACGCTCACTCACCACTACCCAGAACCACAGATGCCGATGAGAAAGAGCATCTGCCAGAAGCAGACGCCTTAGCTGGTCTTCATCCTGTTCACCCCGTCAGCCTCACTCTGTTCATGTATACTCTCATACCATCTGCAATGAGCAGACGCCTTAGTTAGTCTTGGCCCCGTTCACCCTAGGAGTTCCAGTCTACACACGTGTGCACTCACGCCCTCTGCGATGAGCAGACGCCTGAGGTAGCCTTCGCCTTGTTCACCCCATCAGTCTTACTCTACGTACGTACACACTCACCCCATATCGGTTGAGCAGACGTCTTCGGCGCTTGTGGCAGCTGTTCAGCCCATCAGTCTCGCACTGTATATGGATACAGTCACGCCATATGTGGTGAGCAGACGCCTTAGATGATCTTCGCCCTGCTCACCCATCAGTCTCGCTCTGTATATGTGTGCACTCACGCCATCTGCGGAATGAACGCCTTAGTTAGCCTTGGCCATTATGTACCCGATTAGTCTCACAATCGGAGTATATGTATACACTCGGGTCATCTGCGATAAGAAGACTCCCTGCTTAGCATTGGCCGCTACTTGCCCAGTAAGCCTCACTGTGTGTATGTGTACACTCAGGCCATCTGCGATATATATATATAGTGTATCTGCAATAGGTATAATATATAGTGTATCTGCAATAGGTATACACTGAGGTCGTCTGCGATATACATATATATATATATATATCCGCGATATGTATACCCTGAGGCCCTCCGCAATATATACATCCGCGATATTTGTACACTCAGGGCATCTGCAATAAGCAGATGTTTTAATTAGTCTTCGCCCTGTCCACTCCTTCGATGTCACTCTGTATAAATACTATCAGACCATCAGCGAGAACAGCTGACGTGGTCTTCGGCCGCGAAAATGCATGTGCCCATCGAGCGCAGCAGTATAGAAAAAACAAAGAAAAAGAACGAGCAAACTACACGACGACAGAAAGCACAAGCACTCTGCGTCTTCAAGCTCCGCCAACTCTATGCGTTGGTTGTTTTTGCGGTAGTTTCTCTATGCTTCGGCTGCTTGTCCGCTTGTTTTTCTACGCTTTGGCTGTTTGTCTGGTTCTCTCGCTACGCTTTGGCTGCGTGTCCGGCTGTCTCTCCACGCTGTGGCTGCCTGTCCGGTTGTTTCCCTATGCTTTCGCTGTTTGCCCGGTGGCTCCGCTATGCTTTGGCTGCTTGTTCGGTTGTCTCTGCTTGTCCGGTTGTTTCTTTATGCTTTGGCTGCTTGTCCGGTCGTTTCTCTGTGCTCCGGCTGCTGTCCCGGTTTATTCCCTGTGCTATGGCTGCTTGTCCGGTTGTCTCGCTATGCTCTGGCTGCTTGGCCGGTTGCTTCTCTAGGCTTCGGCCGCTTGACCGGTTGGTCTTCTATGTAATGGCCGCTTGGGTGGTTGTTACTCTACGTTACGGCTGCTTGTCCGGGTGTTTCTCTCTGCTTTTACTATTAGGTTGTTTCTCGTAGCGGCCCTAGGCTGTGGCTGCTTGTCTGATTGTCACTCTATGCTGAGGCAGCTTGTCCGGTTGTTTTTTCTATGCTACAGCTGCTTGTTTGATTGTAAACTCTATGCTACGGCTACAGCAGCTTGTCCGGTTGTCTCTCCATGCTTTGGCTGCGTGGCCGGTTGCTTTTATATGCTACGGTTGCTTGTCTGATTGCTACTCTACGCTTGCTCTGCTTGCCCGCGTGTTTCTCTATGCCTTGGCTCCCTGTCGTGTTGTTCCTCACGTCCATGTTTTGTAAGCGACACGCGCAAGTGCAGGAAACAGAGACGAGTTTGCGCTGAATCACGATCTTTTAGAGTTTCTGTAGTAGCTTGCCCATACCTAAACCTTGTTGGGCTCCTTCCTACCAAGGATGAGCAGAAGAGCTGCACGTGTACTTGCTTCTTCGCATTTCCCATATATGTATGTATGTATACATAGATCTTATGTATACACATACATGCACATCTATATATTCGTATATAGCATGTGCATGTTTACACTTGCATTTCAAAGATATTACTGGAATAATACGTTTTTGATAAGCCCCGTAACGGCCACTTCGTCTCCTGTGACGCCGACTGCAAATCGGTTGAGGGCCGCTGCACATCGCTTCTTCGTGGACGGTAGTGGGCGTGTTTTGTATTCCTTTTTCAGATCCTTCTGATATATATATATATATACGTATAAATAAGTACGATTCCGATGAAAATCCTACCCTTTGTCGTGCGCGGTAGTGGGGGTGTACTGTATACTTTTTTTAATCTGTTGTAGTTGATATTGTAGTTGATATGTATACGTATAGATAAATAGGGTTTCTATGGAAATCCTGCTCTTCGTAGTGCACGATAGCGGGGATGCGTCGCACCATTCTTTCAGATCTCCGTAGGGTGACATTCATACGTATAGGTAAACATGATTCTCATGGAAATCCCACCCTCTGCATTGCACGGTACTGGAGACTTTTGCACTCTATTTTCCAGATCTTTACAAACCGATGCTAATGTGTATGCAAAAATATAATATGGATGAAAACCCTACCCCCTCTAGTGCCTAGCAGCGGGGACGTCACCTATGGTTTTTCATCCG
>CATKSN020000326.1:0-27773 GCA_949782905.1 Rangifer tarandus platyrhynchus
TGAATGCCAGGAGCCGTTATGGGAGGTCCCGCCCGTGATGAGGTCATGAAGAAAATACCGGGTGGGCAAGGCCATCCGGGACCCCATCCATGACGAGGTCACGAGGAAAAATCCTCACAGCAAGGCCATCTAGGATAAGGGACCCTCCAGGTTGGCCTCGGCCTCTACCCCACCCTGTATCCTCCCCCCATTTTTCTGCTGCTGTTCTTGTTTGCCCTGCTGCAGATTCTTGTGTTGCCTGCCGAGAGCTCTCCTGCTCCTCTTTCACTGAATAAACACCAACTTAAAACCCTAATTAATAAATCTCCTGGATGCTGGTACCCTATGAAGGGGCCAGGGATGAAGGAAATGCTTCAGTTCAAACCCTTTTGCTGGCATTCTGGCTTGTTTGATAAATGTGTGCTCTTATTGCACAAAATGCTCATGATTGTTCTAAACATCCTAAGTGCAGTAGGCTAACAAAAGAAACTATTAAGCATAGGCCCCTTCATGGGGTGAGAGAAGCTCCACAAACATGATAGCCACAAATGTGCCTCATAGAAAATACTTTAGGTAGGGATTAGCTGGCGACTTCTTGCACGTAGTTAACTTTTAGACTAAGAGCCTGTTTTGTGCCATATCTGCTGTTTTTGCAGTCCTTCGCATTTCTGTTCTGTAACAATGTAATCCTATCTAGTTCCCATAGAGATGACGCTTATTAGAAAGAAAATAGATTAATTATAAGAAAAACAGGGTCGGCTACTGAAGTTGCTTAAGTCACACCAGGTGCAAGCCATAAAATGTTAGCAGGCCTGAAGGCCAAATGATAAGAAAGACTCTTGTGAACGAAAATATGTGGGTGACATCCAGTTTCTGTTGAAGGTCAAGCTGCTGTCATGTTTTGAGATGACCTGTGTGTAAGCAATATGCACGTCCCCCAAAGATGTTAAGGGTATAGAGGAGCCGTGCAGAAAGAAACTGCAGACTCAGCCCCGAGCTCTGTCTCACTCTCTCTCATTCGCCCACGCCGTTCATCCTGAGGGCTCCCCTGGGTCCTGCCGGGGCTGGGCCCCGGCAGGTGAACGCATGGAAGGAGCCGCATCTCATCTAGGGTGGGAGGCCCCAGTGTCAGCACTGCCACTGGGCTCGGAACTCATATCTGCAAAGCACAGAGCGGGTGATGGGGGCCAGCACCTCACCCGCTGTGACTGGGTACACTTCTGGTGTTCCGTTCATACAAAGCACCCAGGCCTCCCCAGCCCAAACCCACGTAGTACGATGGGGGATAGCACCATATATATTTAGAGAGGAACATCTGTACTCGGAACTCCTGGGACCCCAACTCAGGGCACACCTCTGACTGGAGGAGCACAATGTTGTGTTTAGCGGCTCCTGGTCAGGGAAGCTGCGTCTGTGCTCTGGGTCTGTTACTTTCATCACCTGCCCAGGATTTCACTGGAGCATTAGCAAACTCCTTTCTTCTGTGAAGAAACTCAGAGAATAAAGAGCATATCTTGTTTTGCAGATTCTGTGCAACGATGAACGGGCTTTGCTGGAAAACGACTCCGTCCATTTAAGTGAAACTGTTAACCTGCTTTCTTCCTCCAATGAGCCAAAGGACCATACTCTCAGCGGTGTGCATGAGTAGGTGTGTGTTGTATGTGCATGGTGAGGAATGTGGGTGTGTGTGTGTTGCAGGGTGACAAGCATATGCACCCAGTTCAGAACTACATACCAGAATTGAGAAGTTCCATTTGGAAGGTGGAAAATAACCTGCATGTTATCATCCACTATGCCACCCCTCGTTTGACTGTAAACTCGGACAACCAAACTTCTGGCTGTGTTCCCTACACTTGGAACTGGCAAGTTCTACTGCTGTCTTTAGCTGCTTTCTCTCCCCCTACCCATTTGCCTCAATGGACCCTTATTTTTCCCAGCGTTACGTACAAATATGTATGTATGTAATTTATATATAAGTAAAAACTCATTCTTGTTAATCTACTACTGTTTATGTGTCTTTACTCATTGATATATATGAGTCATGATGTGTTGAGGCAGACTTAAGGTTGCAGAATTTTCTGGGTCCCAGTGACTGGGTTGTGGAGCTAGGCGTACATTATGACCATGTGTGCTGACTTCTGAAATCTGCTTTGGGTGTAAGCAGTGACAGTCCAGGGAGCACTAAGGTCCAGAGGAGGGAGAGACGGGGCAACTCATCCTTACTTCTCTGTGTCTCTCTCCCCCTGCACCACTCTAACCACACTAGAGGCTAGATGTGTGAAGAGGAAACACACTTTATGGTTTTCATTTTTGAAAATGTTTACATGTCTCTTTTGTGCATCTTTTTATCCAATTGAAACTTAGGCCAGTCATCTTTGTATGTTCCCACTTCACCCAGAGAGGATGGATTTTATATCCAGGTTCATGTGTCTGGAGAAACAAAGGAAGAGTCCATGCCTGCTCTGTAATTGTTGAAAATTTAAGTCTACTTCAAGTTTATCATACTGCTTAAAGTATCAGAACAGATTCTCTTCAATAACTGGCTTGACTCTGAGATAGGCTGCGAAAATACCAAACATAAGAGTTATAACTGTGTCCAGTTCTTGCAGACCCTGGAGTTCTGCTGGGCCTCCACTAGGTTCAATAAAGGCAAAACTCCTGACTCTCTGTAGCCTGTCCTCTAGTCAGAGGGGAGAACAGAAATCAATGTAAATTATCTGACAAGTTGGTGGTGTGGTTTAGTTGCTAAGTTGTGTCAGACTCTTTGCAACCCCAGGGACTGTAGCCCACCTGTAGGCTCCTCTGTCCACAGGATTTCCCAGGCAAGAATACTGGAATGGGTTGCCATTTCCTTCTCCAGGGGATCTTCCTGACCCAGATATGGGACCAGGTCTCCTGCATTGCAGGTGGATTCTTCACTGACTGAGCCGCCAGGGAAGCCTGGGAACAAATGCAGTAGAGATCAAGCAGTGTATGGGGAACTGACCTTGTGGGCAGAGAAACAAGGCTTTCCAGTTAAACAGTAGAACAGGATAAGTCTTACTGGGAAGGTGGAATTTGAACAGTGTAGCGGGAGGCAACTGAGTCAGATATCTGAGGAAAAAGCATTCCAGATAATGGGAATAACCTCTCCAAGGCCCAGAAGAAGGACACCAGTGTCCTAAGGGAAAAGCTAGTAAATAATGTGGCTGGAATAAAGTCAGAAGGTGGGAAGGGAGAAGAGAAGAGGAAAGGAGGATGGAGAAGATGTGGATTGAATTGTGGCATCATCATTTATGGATTGTGTGATCACAAAGTTAATTCAACCTTCAAATGTTTCAGTGAAATCAGTGATTTTCCAATGGCCAATTTACCTCACACGAGTTTTGGAAGGATAAAATAACACAGGGAAATGAATTATAAGCCACTGTTATTATTCTACACATAAAGACAGATAGACAGAGACAGATATAGAGAGTTAAGACTGAATTCTTTTGTCCCCCTCCACAGATTCATATATTGAAGCCCTATCCCCTTATGTGTGATGGAATTAGGAGATGGAGTTTTTAGGAGGTAACTAGGTTTAGAAGAGGCCATGAGGTAGAGCTGTCATGATGGGATTAGCTCTTATAAGAAACAGAAAAAATACTAAAACTTTCTCTCTCCATCATGTGAGGAGGACACAGCAAGAAGATGGCCATCTACAAGCCAAAAATGGAGGACTCACCTGGAAGTAGATCTGCCCTGATCTTAAGACTTCCCAGAAGTGTGAAATGTCTCTTGTTTAAGCCACTTAGTCTATGCTATTCTGTTAGAGCAGCCTGAGCAGACTAATACAGGCAGGTGAGTAGGGAAAGGATGACTGATAGCTACATAGATGGAGATAGAGCATGCATGTATACTTAATGAATTACTTCAAATGTCTTCACCAGGCAATTCAAATAGGAGATTCCCATTTTAAAGGGAGCATAAAAGTGCTTGCTTTCGTGAAGTATACAGATGGAAAAATACTCCAGCCTAAAATACTCCAGCCTAAAAATGCACAGCACTGAGCCTAATGCAACATTGCTGAGATGAGTCCTGCAAAACCAAAGAACACCATCACAGAGAGGCCGACAGCCTCCTCCCGGCACCCTGCCGCCTGATTCATTTACTCCAAGTTGTTTGTTACAGCTCCAGGGGATCAAAGCTCCTGCTCGCTGACTTCAGAGACTCTCCTTCCCTTTGTTGTCGGAATGGCCTACCAGAAGCAGGGTTGAAATACAGTTTGCTTCTAATAGTTCCACACCTTCTCTCGGCTGTGCAGGACAATATTACCAGGGACAATTTTTAATTTTTAAAATTTATAATGCTTTTCATTAAAAAAAAATCCTTCAAAGCTGAAAAGAACAATTCTGATAAGGCAAGCACTTAGCAAATGTATGAGATGTAAAGATTTTGAATTTCACGTTTTAATGCATTTACACAGTTCAAGCTACTTCTAAATAAATGGAAATATTGTTATGATAATAATATGTGGACATGATAGCATCTCAAATACAGAAATTCAACTTTTCTAACCCCAGTTCCCCTCTCCAGAGACAAGTTTTGGGCCACATGAATGCTGCCCCCATCATTCTAGACATTACGTTTATCTGCTGTATCCACTGTAGATCCATTTTAGCACCCTAGCATGAGGCAGAAAGATAAACTCCTGCCCCCACTGCGTCTCATCCCTCTTCCTTCCAATACATCATATTCACTTCATTACTTCTGCGGCCTCTCTTCTGCAATGCCATGCAATTTCTGCTGGCTTTTATTGAAGGGAGAAGTGGTAGCCTAGTGGCTAAAAGCCTTGGTTCTGGAGATGGACCACTTGGCTTGGAAGTTTTGTCCTTCAGTTTATTAGCTCTGCAATCCTGAGCAATTTACTCAACCTTCCTGGGCTTCTGTTTCCTCACCTGTATGATGAGGAAATGGATGCTAACCACCATTGTGTGGAGTTGCTCGTGATGATGCAAATAATAACACATCTGCAGCCTTCAATGTCCAACACACGGAAGCTCTCAAGAAATATTAGCTATAGTACATAGCTACAGTATTCACTTTCACTCTAATCTCATCATTTTCTTTATGCCTGAGACTGCTTGTGCCCCCAGTTCTGTCTTTCCCCTTGTACAGCTCACCTTTGGTCAATAGCATGCTTGCTTTGTTTACCTGTGATGATAATATTTACAAGTTGTTATGCAATCACAACAAAGTGTCCTGTGTTTTATTTACAGGTTGATGCTATGGGTTGAAAACCAATAAGTTAAATAAAGTTCTGCTCGGTCCTGGGGACAACAGAATGGTAGAACTGTATTTCCCTCTCTCTAGGTATGATGCTCCTACTTCTGTCTCTAACATTAACTGTTTAAACTCATGCTGTATTGCAGTTTGCTTTTTCCTTCAACTGCTATTTTCTCGCAAAATTTCATTACTTCTCCTAAAATCTGACCCACCTTCTTTTGTTCTCCTTGAACCATTTTCCCAGAATAAACTATTTTTAAAATGTTCAAATGCAACACTGTTTCCTTGCCTGGATCGAGCCCTCCTTTTTCAGAACGCTTGTCCCTCCCCCCTCCTCAGTTTGAAGCTGTAAGAACAAAGTAAGCATAAGACCCTGAAAGGAAAGAGACCAAATTGCTTTCAGGTTAGACGAAATAACGACTAGTTACTGATCATGAAAACCGCATGATTCTGGCCCCATCACTCTTAATTTCCTTGCTTTGTGGGAGAGTTAACAATCTGGATTTCAACCAGTACTTCAGGTAATTATGAGCCAGGTAGTCCTTATTCCATACGGTGCCCAATACTGGTCTAGGCCACAAGTGAGATCTCACCTAGGGCCTCTTACATTTCTTAAGATTACAAATTTTGTGTGGAACTTCAGGCTAAAACTCGAGTTATTACCAAGCAGGGCATTTTCCCCACATATATCTCTCAAGAATTAGAAGGTGGCTTGTGGAAGATTTGAGAATTTCAGACTCATGAATGCATGTCTTTCTTGTCCTAAATATTCTCTTCTCAGAGGTCCAGAAACACCCTTGACTATGCTGAGCCCACGCAGGCCCTCCCTGGACCAGTCACTGCCGTGCACCCAGGGTGACGTGAGGCACTGGGCTGCCCGAGCAGCTGACACTTCACCTGAGACAGAGCTAGGCACGGCCCTCCCAGCAGTCCCGGGACAGGACTGTTGCCCTCAGAAGCTCCTTTCAGGCTTGGAGAGTGCCACGCGTGCTAAGTGTTGGAGCCACAAATGGATCTCCTGTATTTGTCCAAGGCTGAAAGGCTAGGAGAGACAGAGAAACAGAAGAAACTCGAAACACAAAACCAGGCTCGACAAGCTGTCTCTCGGAGGTAAGTGGCACTTTTGTCTTAAATTCATACTAAGTTGGAGATCACACACCTTTGGTTTTTAAATTGGCAGATACTTGTTTTACAATGTTGTGTTGGTTTATGCCATACAACAAGCAAATCAGTCATAAATATATATATATATTATATATAATATAAACATATATAATTCTATCTATCTATCTATCTCTCTATCTCCCCTTCCTCTTGAGCCCACCTCAGCCCTCCCCTCACTCCCCTCCAGGTCATCACAGAGCACCAGGGTGCGCTCTCCGGGTTATACGGCAGCTTCCCACTAGCTAGCTATTTTGCACGTGATAGTGTATATATGCCAATGCTACTTTGTGGTGACATGGATGAACCCAGACACTTTCTTAGAAGTAGGTTTTCAGAAGATGCAGGACAAATGAAAGCTTATGTCCAGAGAGATGGGGATGTGTGTGGGGGGGGGGGGGGGCAGGGGACAGTGAGGTAAAGGGTGCAAAACATAAGCTCTGTCCATTTTTAATTTGCTGCTGGGCTAGCCCAGGCTGTTGTACAGAAATTTGGAAACACTAAATGTGGTGAAATAGCCACATGGACAATTGCTCAAAAATACTTTTCTCTTCCCCTTGAAACAGAACGATTTTACTGATTTCATCAAATACATACCTCAAAGTTATGACAGAAAGTTGAGTAAGTTATGTGCTTGGAACTACATTTATTATTATTAGCAAGCACAATTATAGTGCTTACACTATAACAAGTACTATTTTAAGTGCTTAGCAAATATTAAAGTCATTTAATCCTCACAATTGCAATCTTAGGTAGGTATTATTTATAATACTGACTTATTTTTTCGAAACTGAGGCCCAGAGAGGTTAAAGAGCCTGTCCAATTTCACACAGTAAGTAGATGGCAAAAACCCAGGATTAAAACCAACCATCTATACTTTCATCACTTTGCTGTCACCTTATTACGAGTTATGTTTAGGGAAGGGACTAAAATGACAAGACTCAACTAAAACGAAAAGGGAGAAATGAGAAAATGAGTGATCCTAGAAGCTAGGGAGGATTTAGGCTCAGGAATTTCTGGTGATGAGGCCTGGAAATAAGAACAAGAACTTACTTGGGAATATTAATTTGGGCTAGTATCTGAATCCATTGAGAAATTACTTTGTTTTCTTTAAAATTTATAAAGACCAGTTGGATGAAGAGTCATGAAGGAAAGGAAAAGAATAAGGTCGCTTAAGTAACGTCTTACTTAAGGAACCTCTTCCCTCTAATTAGGACTTCCTGGGTAGCTCAGTTGGTAAACAGTCTGCTTGCAATGCAGGAGACCCCAGTTCGATTCCTGGGTCAGAAAGATCCCCTGAAGAAGGGAAACTGCCCGCTCCAGGACTCCGGGGCTTCCCTGGTGGCTCAGTTGGTAAATAATCCGCCTGCAATGCAGGAGACCTGGGTTCGATCCCTTGGTTGGGAAGATCCCCTGGAGCAAGGTATGGCGACCCACTCCAGTATTCGTGCCTGGAGGATCCCCATGGACAGAGGAGCCTGGGGGGGGGGGGCTACAGTCCATGGGGTCGCAAAGAGTTGGACATGACCGAGCAACTTTTACTTTCCTTCTAACTAATAGAGGTGAGAGGATCTGTGGAGAAGGACAGAGCTCTCTCTACTAGCTGTCCAGACATGTTACCAGGATGAACAAGGGGAAAAATGGCGACCACTGTACTGGATTTGATGATCCCGCAAAGCCAAGGATTCAGGTTTTTAAGAATGGCTTATGATGGCAAACATGCTGCATGCAGATATTCCATTAAGTGTGCTTCCAGGCACACATTTTAACTGGGGTAAGAGTTCCTAAGAGGTGCACATTTGTTTGGTACGGTTGCTATAATATTACTACAAACTTGGTGGCTTAAAACAAAACACATTTTCTTACGGTTCTGGAAGACAGGTCCAAAACCAGTTTCACTGGACTGAAATCAGGAGTTGGTAGGACCAGTCGTGCCCCCTCTAGAGGCTCTAAGACAGAATCTGTTTTCTTGTCCGCATTCCTTGGTTTCTGGCTGCATCAATCCAAACCCAGCTTCATCATCACTTTCTCTTTGGAGTCAAATCTCCCTCTACCTCTCTCATGAGAACACCAGTGATGACTGTGTGCCCATCCAGGTAACCCAGGATAATCTTCCTATCAATAACCTTAATTTAAGCCCACTGGCAAAATCCCTTCGGTCATTTAATGTGACATTCACAGGTTCTGGGCATTAGAATATGGACATTTAGGGACAAGGGTATTATTCAGTCTACAACAAGGTAGATACTGTTATTTTTCTCAGATGCAGGAAATGAAGTTTAGGAGAGCAATTTTCCCAGGTTTTACAATTTCCAGAGTTGAGATTTAAATCCCGGCGGTCAGAGTTTAGGACACACTCTAAACAATTTCAATCTGTGTCCTTAACTACTGCATACTCCTTGGTTAAGAGTCACACATAGGTATCAAGACCCAATTGAATAACACATGATGTACTGTCTCATCTTTCACTTGTGTATTTCTGAATTTGGCCCAGAGCAGAAGAGTCCAGAAAATTGTTAAGCAGGGTTGCTAAGAGAAAGCACTTACTGTTTGATTTGCACTGAGTAATGAAAGGTGGCTTTTTTTTTTTAAATAGAATATGCCACCAAGTAGTGTTATCACCATTTTATATATTAATCAACCAAACAACAACAAAAAGCTATAGATGCAAAGGTATCAGGGACATATCTAAAGGCATCCTGCTGGAAAAAGAGCTGGGTACCAGATGCCGAGACCCGAATTCAGCCCATCCAGTCCTGATTAAGCACCTATTCAGAGAGATTGTGACTCACCACCCAGCACCTGAGTCTTTATATCCCAGCTTCAAGATGGAAATTAGTTGAGGGACCACAGACACTTGTACTAATCACTCATTCATAATCTGCTAATCCCTTCCTTTGTGGGAGAGAACTTGGCATTTCTAAAATCCTTTTCTGCCTGAGAGCGAGCAGAGCAGCCCTTTCTCCTCTGGCCATGACCTACTGTGCTTTGAAAAGGTGATTTGGCAAGTGCAGCTGCAAACGCATCTCCAATATCACACATCTATGGAAAATTCCAGTCAGGTTTTAGACCCAGTCACAGTACATTTTTCTGAGGATCAGTAATGATTTGCTGAGGATCAGTAATGCTCTCTGTATGCTAGAGGACAAGGGCATGATCTCTGTGCTTATTATATTCCATTTGTCAGTTCCTCTCTGACACAGTTGTCCGCAGGATTCCTTAGGAATATTTGAGTTCTTTAGGCACTATTTCAGGAGTTGCTCCTGCCTGTATCCTCTCATTTCTTAATCACCATTTCCCAGTTGAGACCATAAGTAATTCAGCTGAGGTGGGTTATGAGAGGCATTCTTCCCTACTCCATTTGAATCTACACCCTGTACATCTGAATCTTCATACCCTGTAAGTTTCATATATGTGACATCTCATCCTCCCCATCATCACTGTTTTCAGGAGTCAGGACCACAATGGTGACTGGCAAGTTCATCAGCCTTTCCATTTCTTTCCCTCTTGATTGTTTAAGAGTGATTTGCCAGAGACTATGCGTTTCGATTTTTTTGCAAAGCTCAGTGGTCCAGAGACAATACTTGAATTCTGCCCTGGAGAAACACACATTCTGCTAATTGTTCTCTCTCTCTTATAGAACAGAAAAGAGACTCATCCATCACACAGTTACTCAAGGTTTACCTGTGTGCATTGCTAAGGATCTGGATAAGACTGGTAATATTCCATATTTCCTACAGGAAGATACGTTGCATTCCATAAAATTAAATCCACACCAGATGAGAAATTTAGTCTAACCTCTTATCTATTGATTCATGAGGTTTGGCTCACTGAGATTTCCCCCTCATTCTATTGTGAAAAAGGAATTGTTGGCCAAAGACATCGTCAAATGTTTATGTTTCCAAGTTTGCCAGTTATCTTTAACTCTATTAGGGCTGCCTTTTGCTATGCAGAATTCTTTCATTTTCCTGAAGTCAAAGCAATTCTCTTTTTCCTTTATACCTCAATTTCACATTCTGCTTAGAGAAAGACTTCCTCATAACAAGATACAAATTCTCACCCTATAGGCCTCTAGGTATTTATTTCTTACCATGGAACATCACTCAACATATGCTATACAGGCAGTCCTCACTCTGAACAGTTTACTCATGCATGAATTTCAGTTCAGTTCAGTCCAGTCACTCAGTCATGTCCGACTCTTTGCAACCCCATGGACTGCAGCACGCCAGGCCTCCCTGTCCATCACCAACTCCCAGAGTCCACCCAAATCCATGTCCATCGAGTTGGTGATGCCATCCAACCATCTCATCCTCTGTCATCCCCTTCTCCTCCTGCCCTCAGTCTTTCCCAGCATCAGGGTCTTTTCAAATGAGTCAGCTCTTCACATCAGGTGGCCAAAGTATTGGAGTTTCAGCTTCAAAATCAGTCCTTCCAATGGACACCCGGACTGATCTCCTTTAGGATGGACTGGTTGGATCTCCTTGCAGTCCAAGGGACTCTCAAGAGTCTTCTCCAATACCACAGTTCAAAAGCATCAGTTCTTCTGCGCTCAGCTTTCTTTATAGTCCAACTCTCACAGCCATACATTACCGTTATTTAATTAAATAATGCTTGTCCCACAACAGAACAAACAAATTTCAGATACCGGCATGTATTAACTGTGAGGAAGTGCCAAACTTCACAGCTGTTACCAAGTTCACAAACCACCACGGTAATGATCGATGTATATCACAATTAGAGAACAGTTAGGCCCCATCTTTCAAAGTCTCTGGGTGCTGGGTCACTGTGCATGTTCACATACAGAGAGCAAGACCCATGGAATGCTTAGAATTGAACAGCTTCATTTCCAGGTATTTTGGAATTTTCCACCTCTCTTTTTACTATTGATTTCAAGTTACCCCTATCATGGTCTGAGACTAGAATAGACTTCATATGATTTCTGCTATTTTAAATTTGCCAGAGCATGCTTTATGCCCCATAATGTGGTCCGTCTTGGTGTACCCGCCAGGTGAGCTTGAGATGGTGTTCACTCTGCTGTTGCTGGATGAAGCTTGTCTGTAGATGTTTATTACATCCGTTTTGTCAATGGTATTGCTGAATTCAGTTATGTCTGTGCTGATTTCTGCCTGCTGGATCTCTCCATTTAGGATAGAGGGGTGTATAAATCTCCAACTATGATAGTGGGTGTCTTTCTCCTTGCAATTCTGTTTTTGTTTCACTAATTTGCTGCTTTGTTTTCAGGCACATACACATCAAAGGGTTGTTATGGCTTCTTGGAGAACTGACCTCTTTATCATTATGGAAAGCCATCTTTGTGCCTGGGAATTTTCCATGCCCTCAAATCTGCTTCGATTGAAACTGATACGGCTTCTCAAACTTCGTTGAATTAGTATGCCATCTCTTTCCATGACCCTTCACTTCTAAGTTTATGTGCCTTTATATTAAGATTTAAAGTATATTTCTTATAAGTGGATCTTGTTTTTAGATGCTCTGTGACAATCCTCTAATTGGTATAATCATTGATATTTAAAATGATTATTGATATCACTGGATTAATATCTATCATATCTGATACGGTTTCACATTTCTTGCCATTGTCCTTTGTTCCTATTTTTATATTCCACTCTTTTCCTGCCATTTGTGGTTTTAGTCAAGCATTTTATATGATTCAGTTTTCTCCTTGAAAAGCCAGACACAGTGTACTGGTGGAATTAACTGCAGTAAACAGATCTTCAGGGATGTGGTTGGTTCTATAGAAGCATTCTATAGTCTTATGATTAGGTCTCAGTCTTATAATGAGCATGTATTCCTCAGCACTGAATTTCAGAAGTGCCTCTCAACATTTTCTCTGACTTTAAGTGAGACAAAATGGCTGGAAGGGACTTGGGTAGGATATTTACCTTCCCTCAGGTCAGTCAATCTCAAAACCCAACAAAACCCAATAGATTAGACCTCTGGGAAAACAGTCCCTCCTGAGGCCTGGACTTATTAAGAATAAGTGACGGAAGTAAAGTCTGATGCTGTAAAGAGCAGTACTACATAGGAACCTGGAAAGTTAGGTCCATGAATCAAGGCAAACTGGAAGTGGTCAAACAGGTGATGGCAAGAGTGAACACTGACATTTTAGGAATCAGCAAACTAATATGGACTGGAATGGGTGAATTTAACTCAGATGACCATTATATCTACTGCTGTGGCCAAGAATCCCTTAGAAGAAACGGAGGAGCCATTACAGTCATCCAAAGAGTCCGAAATGCAGTACCTGGATACAATCTCAAAAAAGACAGAACGATCCCTGTCGTTTCCAAGGCAAACTATTCAATACCAAAGTAATCCAAGTCTATGCCCCAACCAATAATGTTGAAGAAGCTGTTGCTGAATGGTTCTATGAAGACCTACAAGAGCTTCCAGAACTAACAACCAAAAAAGATGCCCTTTTCATTATAGGGAACTGGAATGCAAAAGTAGGAAGTCAAGAAGTACCTGGAGTAACAGGTGAATTTGACCAGAATGAAACAGTGCAAAGGCTAACAGAGTTTTGCCAAGAGAATGCACTGGTCAGAGCAAACACCCTCTTCCAACAACACAAGAGAAGACTCTACCCATGGACTTCACCAGATGGTCAATATCAAAATCAGACTGATTATATTCTTCACAGCCAAAGATGGAGAAGCTCCATACAAAGTCAGCAAAAATAAGACCAGGAGCTGACTCTGGCACAGATCATGAACTCTTTATTGCCAAATTTGAAGTCTGAAGTCAAATGGGCCTTAGGAAGCATCACTAAGAGCAAAGCTAGTGGAGGTGATGGAATTCCAGTTGAGATATTTCAAATCCTAAAAGATGATGCTGTGAAAGTGTTGCGCTCAATATGTCAGCAAATCTAGAAAACCCAGCAGTGGCCACAGGACTGGAAAAGGTCAGTTTTCATTCCCATCCCAAAGAAAGGCGATCCCAAAGAATGCTCAAACTACCACACAATTACACTCATCTCACATGCTAGCAAAGCAATGCTCAAAATTCTCCAAACCAGGCTTCAACAGTACATCAACCATGAACTTCCAGAAGTTCAAGCTGGTTTTTAAAAAGGCAGAGGAATCAAAGATCAAATGGCCAACATCCACTGGATCATCGAAAAAGCGAGTTTCAGAAAAGCATCTACTTTTGCTTTATTGACTATGCCAAAGCCTTTGACTGTGTGGATCACAACAAACTGTGGAAAATTCTGAAAGAGATGGGAACACCAGACCACCTGACCTGCCTCCTGAGAAATCTGTATGCAGGTCAGGAAGCAACAGTTAGAACCAGACATGAAAATACAGACTGGTTCCCAATTGGGAAAGGAGTATGTCAAGGCTGTATATCGTCACCTTGCTTATTTAATTTATATGTAGAGTATATCATGAGAACTGCCAGGCTGGATGAAGCACAACCTAAAATCAAGATTTCCAGGAGAAATATCAATAACCTCTGATATGCAGATGACATCACCCTTATGACAGAAGCAAAGAGGAACTGAAGAGCCCCTTGATGAAAGTGAAATGAGTGGCTGATTCATGTCAATGTATGGCAAAAACCACTACAATATTTTAAATAATTAGCCTCCAATTAAAATAAATAAATTAATTAAAAAAAAAAAAGAAAGTGAAAGAGGAGAGTGAAAAAATTGGCTTAAAACTCAGTGTTCAAGAAACGAAGATCATGGCATCCGGCCCCATCACTTCATGGCAAATAGATGGGGAAACAGCGGAAAGAGTAACAGACTTTCTTTTCTTGGGCTTCAAAATCACTGCAGATGGTGACTGCATCCATGAAATTAAAAGATGCTCGCTCACTGGAAGAAAAGCTATGGCCAACCTAGACAGCATATTAAGGAGCAGAGACATTACTTTGACAACAAAGATCCATCTAGTCGAGGCTATGGTTCTTCCAGTAGTCATGTAGTCATGTGAGTCACAGGAGTCATGTGAGAGCTGGACCATAAAGACAGCTGAGCACAGAAGAATTGATGCTTTTGGACTGTGGTGTTGGACAAGACTCTTGAGTGTCCCTTGGACTACAAGGAGATCAAACCAGTCCATCCTAAAGGAAATCAGTCCTGAATATTCATTGGAACGACTGATGCTGAAGCTGAAACTCCAATACTTTGGCCACCTGATATGAAGAACTGACTCACTGAAAAAGACCCTGATGCTGGGAATGATTGAAGGCAGGGGGAGAAGGGGATGACAGAGGTTGAGATGGTTGGATGGCATCACCGACTGGATGGACATGAGTTTGAGCAAGCTCCAGCAGCTGGTGATGGACAGGGAAGCCTGGAGTGGTGCAGTCCATGGAATTGCACAGAGTTGGACACTAGTGAGTGACTAAACAGAACTGAACTCAAAAAAGAAATATGGAGTTCAGAATTCCATCAACTCTCTTGAATGCAGCATCACAATTTTAAGGCATTCCAAAATGAGTGGATAAACTTTTAAAAGTATACTCTGGGGTGGTGATGGTATGAATTGGGAGACTGGGATTGACATATGTACTGGTTATGTATAAAGGAGATAACTAGGGAAAACATACTGGACAGCGCAGGTAGCTCTACTTAAACTCTGTGGTGACCTCAATGAGAAGGAAATCAAAAAAAGAGGGAATATGTGTATACATATAACTCATTCAGTTTACTGTATAGCAAAAACAACACAATGTTGTAAAGCAATTATACCCCAGTAAAAATTAGTTTGAAAACTTCTGAAATCAAGAAAGCCAATCCACACTGAACTATGTTTCTGAATAAAATCATTCACAAAGTTTAGAAGAAAGAAATGAAGGCTTCCTAGATGCCCTATGTGAACTGCTGAACTTGTAGGCAGGCATGCTCCTTTCAACTGGGTGAGAAGAAAGCCGATCATTATTCCAGGGGTCCCTTTTCTAAATCTGCAGTGAGTGTGCCTCAGGGACCCTACCAATTAAATTAGATGCCTCTTTTGATGGAAGTTGCTTTTATGGGTATTCTAGACCATGATTTCCATCTCTCAAGTCATTTCCATTGGAATATTCCAGGCAAAAGCAAGCCCAACTGAAAGAGGAGAATTTTCCTATTAAATACTATTTGAAAATTTGATTATTATTTTCTGGTGATGAGCTTAACTCCTGAATTGAAAATGTTGACAATGTAAAGTGACCATAAGACTGTTACCTAAATTTGGGCAGAAGAATTATCACTAATTTATTCTTGAACAAGTAGAAAAATAAAGGTTGGAAAAAATATATACAGCCCAATCCTCTTGATCTAAGCAAATAAACAAAATATTTTTTAGAAATCAGCAAACACACTAGTCACAGTCAAAACAAAGGAAGGCTTAGACCTTGCCGACTGACAGGGGCTAACAGAGAAGAAAGCAGAGGATGCTCCAGACTCGTCTCGGACCCGGCAGAGCGCAGCAGGGCTGTGTCAGCGACAGCTCGGCACTGACCCAGAGCAACGGCAGTGACTGAACAAGAAAGGCACTTGGCATCTGCCTCTGTGGCAGCTGGACCCCCTGCTACTGTAGCTGCGGACCGTCAACAACCCCTGATCTAAGAGCTGAGGATGGAGTGAGACACTCTGTGCTCCAGGTAATATGGTGGGACAGGTCTTTAGATAGCTGGATGCTTTTAGGAACAGGTTTTATGATCCCAATTCTTGAATCTCCTCATATCTAGAGAAGCACTAAATCCTTTCATGGTGACCTCAGGTCCTCATGACTAACAGAAAACCTCCTGTAAAATGAGTGCTTAATGCTATTGAACTGTCCTTTCACCAAAACCTTATATATGGACCTTCCCCCACTGCTGCTTTGCAGCCGTCTCTCAGAGCTATCTGAAACACTGTCTCCTGGGCTGCAGTCCTCATTTCACCCCAAATAAAACTTCACTCACAACTCTCAAGTTGTGCATCAGTTTTTAGTAGATAGCTTCTATTCTTCTTTCCTGAAATTGAGGCATAAACAATTTGAATAAAACTTGCCAAAATGTTATTGTCTGCTGCAAAATCAGATTAAGGAAGGGACTGTCCAGAAATTGGGATGAAGAAAACTTAGAGAAGCCCCTTCTCCTATCAGTGGATCTCCAGGGTTTATCTAGGTGATAAAAGTGCTAATAGGGATTCTTTCATCTTCTTTTTACAATTATCCATTCAAATTTTAGTCAACATTTAGTGAAGGACAGGGAAGCCTGGGGTGTTGCAGTCCATGAGGTACAAAGAGTGAGAGACAAGTTAGCTACTGAACAACAACAAAACTTTTAAAATACAGAATCAGCATGACAGGCATTTCCAGAAGTCAGTTTTGTAATACTCACCCTTTTACAAATGTGATAACTGAGGCTCAGTAGAGCTCTCAAGGAATTTTCCTAAATCATTGAAGCTGTAAATTCAGGACCTGTGTCTAAATCAGTTTCTCATTTTATCTAAGCTAACTTCTTAAAATTTTGTTTAGGAAGAGAGGACAGAATGTTTTGAGCATAGAAATCATCTAGAAATCATTGAACTGCAGTGCAGTTTCATTTGTAGCAGATTTGATTTATAGTCTTATATTTAGTTTTCTTTCTCTACAACTATGAAAGGAGAAAGAAATTGGGTAATACTTGCATTTGAAGCAAACCAAAGCAGAAATGCTTTTAGCTTTAGCAAAAAGATTCTTCTGTAATCTCAGATTAACATCTTTATTCTTAAAGGGAGCACAAAAAAATTTATTGGCTAAATTATTTGCAATAAACAAGACTGCTTACTCTTTACCAACTAGCACATGACTATGTGTAAGTCTCACTGAGCATGCCAACAGAGAAACAAAATCTTATAGTGACCTCTCATTTTATAGTAGTGAATTTAAATTAAATTCAGTGGCCAGAATTAATGAAACCAGTATAGGATGCAAAGGTATTTCACAGGGTATTTAATTTGAGATAGAAAATGTGAGTCATCAGAGGTTTTTTAAAACTTGCATTCTATTACTTTCTCCTATTTTAAACCGAGGGAACTAGAAACTAAAAATTGTTAGCTATTTTAGTTCACTTTTTAATATGTATCAGCTCTGAATATATATTGAATGAATAGTCAAGTCTAAATTAAGAATATAATTTTGAGGCATTCAGGTACAAGTAATAAACCTTATTAAATTTGAATACCTGTAAATTTGCAGACCACAGGACTGGAAAAGTTCAGTTTTCATTCCAATCCCAAAGAAAGGCAATCCCAAAGAATGCTCAAACTACTACACAACTGCACTCATCTCACATGCCACTAAAGTAATACTCAAAATTCTCCAAGCCAGACTTCAGCAATACGCGAAGCGTGAAGTGCCAGATGTTCAAGCTGGTTTTAGAAAAGGTAGAGGAACCAGAGGTCAAATGGACAACATCTGCTGGATCACTGAAAAAGCAAGAGAGTTCCAGAAAAACATCTATTTCTGCTTTATTGACTATGCCAAAGCCTTTGACTGTGTGGATCACAATAAACTGTGGAAAATTCTGAAAGAGATGGGAATACCAGACCACCTGACCTGCCTCTTGAGAAACCTGTATGCAGGTCAAGAAGCAACAGTTAGAACTGGATGTGGAACAACAGACTGGTTCCAAATAGGAAAAGGAATAGGTCAAGGCTGTATATTGTCACCCTGCTTATTTACCTTATATGCAGAGTACATCATGAGAAACGCTGGGCTGGAAGAAGCACAAGCTGGAATCAAGATTGCCTGGAGAAATACCAATAGCCTCAGACATGCAGATGACACCACCCTTATGGCAGAAAGTGAAGAGGAACTAAAAAGCCCTTTGATGAAAGTGAAAGAGGAGAGTGAAAAATCTGGCTTAAATTTCAACATTCAGAAAACTAAGATCATGGCATCTGGTCCCATCACTTCATGGGAAATAGATGGGGAAACAGTGGAAACAGTGTCAGACTTTATTTTCCTGGGCTCCAAAATCACTGCAGATGGTGATTGCAGCCATGAAATTATAAGACTCTTATTCCTTGGAAGGAAAGTTATGGCCAACCTAGATAGCATATTAAAAAGCAGAGACATTACTTTGCCAAGAAAGGTCCATCTAGTCAAGGCTATGGTTTTTCCAGTGGTCATGTATGGATGTGAGAGTCGGACTGTGAAGAAAGCTGAGCACCGAAAAATTGATGCTTTTAAAGTGTGGTGTTGGAGAAGACTTTTGAGAGTCCCTTGGACTGCAAGGAGATCCAACCAGTCCATCCTGAAGGAGATAAGTCCTGGGTGTTCATTGGAAGGACTGATACTGAAGCTGAAACTCCAATACTTTGGCCACCTCATGCAAAGAGTTGACTCATTGGAAAAGACCCTGATGCTGGGAGGGATTGGGGGCAGGAAGAGAAGGGGACGACAGAGGATGAGACAGCTGGATGGCATCACCGATTTGATGGACATGAGTTTGAGTAAACTCCAGGAGTTGGTGATGGACAGGGAGGCCTGGCGTGCTGCTATTCATGGGGTCACAAAGAGTAGGACACAACTGAGCGACTGAACTGAACTGATATAATTTATATAGTTATATACTTATAATTTATTATAGCTCATAATTTCTAACACATTTGTTAGGATGTATCCTTTACAAATATTTTCTCCCACTCTGTGATCTCTATCTTTTCATTATCTTAACAGTGATTTTCACAGAACAGGATTTTCCAATTTTAATGGAGTCTAGCTTATCAATATTTAATTCAATTTTCTGTTGATGGGCGGGGCTGTGTTCCCTCCCTGTTATTTGACCTGAGGCCAAACTATGGTGGAGGTAATGAAGATAATGACAACCTCCTTCAAAAGGTCACATGCACTCACTGCCATACTCAGTGCCCCCCACCCTGCAGCAGATCACCACCTACCCATGACTCTGCCTGAGACTTCTAGACACTCACAGGCAAGTCTGGGTCAGTCGCTTGTGGGGTCACTGCTCCTTCCTCCTGGGTCCTAGGATGCACGAGGTTTTGTCTGTGCCCTCCGAGAGTCTGTTTCCCCAGTCCTGTGTAAGTTCTGGCGGCTCTATGGTGTGGTTAATGGTGACCTCCTCCAATAGGGCTTATGCCATACCCAGATCTGCTGTATCCAGAACCCCTGCCCCTACAGCAGTCCACTGCTGACCCGTACCTCCACAGGAGACACTCAAACACAGGTCTCTCTGAGTCTCTGTGGGTCTGTGGGTCCTGGTGCACCCAAGGTTTGTTTGAGCCCTCTGAGCATCTCTGGCAGGTGCGGGGTTTGATTCTAAATGTGATTTCACCCCTCCTACCATCATTCTGGGGCTTTTCCTTTGCCCTTGCACATGGGGCATCTCCTCAAAGTCGCCCCAGCACTGTGCAGCCGCTACTCCAACACAGTGCAGCCGCCATTCAGCGCCGTGTGTTTAGAACTAACACTCCAAAAAGAGGTCCTTTTCATTATAGGGGACTGGAATGCAAAAGTAGGAAGCCGAGAAACACCTGGAGTAACAGGCTAATTTGGCCTTGGAGGACAGAATGATGCAGGCAAAAGGCTAACAGAATTTTGCCAAGAGAACGCACTGGTCATAGCAAACATCCACTTCGAGCAACACAAGAGAAGACTGTACACTTGGACATCACCAGATGGTCAACACCAAAATCAGATTGATTATATTCTTCGCAGCCAAAGATGGAAAAGCTCTATGAAGTCAGCAAAAACAAGATCAGGACCTGACTGTGGCTCAGATCATGAACTGCTTATTGCCAAATTCAGACTTAAATTGAAGAAAGTAGGGAAAACCACTAGACCATTCAGGTATGATGTAAATCAAATCCCTTACAATTATAGAGTGGAAGTGACAAATAGATTCAAGGGATTAGATCTGATAGAGTGCCTGAAGAACTATGGACGGAGGTTCATGACACTGTAAATGAGGCAGTGATCAAGACCATCCCAAGAAAAAGAAATGTAAAAAGGCAAAATGGTTGTCTGAGGAGGCCTTACAAATAGCTGAGAAGTGAAGAGAAGTGATAGGCAAAAGACAAAAGGAAAGATATAGCCATTTGAATGCAGAGTTTCAAAGAATAACACAGAGAGATATAAGAAAGCCTTCCTCAGTGATCAGTGCAAAGAAACAGAGGAAAACAATAAAATGGGAAAGAATAGAGATTTCTTCAAGAAAATTAGAGATACCACAGGAACATATCACACAAAGATGGGCACAATTAAGGACACAAATTGTACGGACCTAAAAGAAGCAGGTGATATTAAGAAGAGGTGGCAAGAATACACAGAAGAACTATACAAAAAAAAAAAAAAAAGATCTTAATGACTTGATAACCATGATGGTGTGATCACTCACCTAGAGCCAGACATCCTGGAGTGAGAGGTCAAGTGGGGCTTAGGAAGTATCATTATGAACAAAGCTAGTGGAGGTGATGGAATCCAGCTAGGCTATTTCAAATCCCAAAAGACGATGCTGTTAAAGAGCTGCAATCAATATGCCAGCAAATTTGGAAAACTCAGCAGGGGCCACCGGACTGGAAAAGGTCAGTTTTCATTCCAATCCCAAAGAAAGGCAATGCCAAAGAATGTTCAAACTACTGCATAATTGCACTCATTTCACACATGGAGCAAAGTAACGCTCAACATTCTCCAAGCTAGGCTTCAACAGTACATGAACCAAGAATTCCAGTTGTTGAAGCTGGATTTAGAAAAGGTAGAGGAATCAGAGATCAAATAGACAACATCTGTTGGATCATCAAAAAAGCAAGAGTTTCCAGAAAAAAATCTACTACTGCTTTACTGACTATGCCAAAGTCTTTGACTGTGGGAATCACAACAAACTGTGGAAAACTCTTAAAGGGAATACCAGATCACCTTACCTGCCTGAGAGATCTGTATGCAGGTCAAGTAGCAACAGTTAGAACCGGATGGAACAACAGACTGGTTTCAAATCAGGAAAGGAGTACATCAAGGCTGTATATTGTCACCTTGCTAATTTAATTTATATACAGAGTACATCATGTGAAATGCCAGACTGGATGAAGCACAAGCTGGAATCCAGATTGCTGGGAGAAATATCAGTAACCTTAGATATGCAGATAACACCACCCTTATGGCAGAAAGCAAAGAACAACTAAAGAGCCTCTTGATGAAAGTGAAAGAGGAGAGTGAAAAAACTGGCTTAAAACTCAACACTCGAAAAACAAAGATCATGGCATCCAATCCCATCACTTAATAGCAAATAGAAGGGGAAACAATGGAAACAGTGACAGACTTTATTTTCTTGTGTTCCAAAATCACTGCAGATGGTGACTGCAGCCATGAAATTAAAAGATGCTTGCTCCTTGAAAGAAAACTATTACCAACCCACACAGCATATTAAAAAGCAGAGACATTAGGTTTACTGACAAAGGTCCATATAGTCAAAACTATGGTTTTTCCAGTAGTCATGTAGGGATATAGAGCTGGATCATAAAGAAGGCTGAGCACCAAAGAATTGATGCTTTTGAATTGTGGTGCTGGAGAAGACTCTTGAGAGTCCCTTGGACAGCAAGGAGATCAAACCAGTCCATCTTAAAGGAAATCAGTCCTGGGTGTTCATTGGAAGGACTGATCCAATACTGTGGCCACCTGATGCAAAGAACTGACTCATTAGAAAAGACCCTGATGCTGGGAAAGACTGAAGGCAAGAGGAGAAGGGGACACCAGAGGATGAATTGGATGGCATCAGCAACTCAATGGACATTAATTTGAGTAAGCTCCAGGAATAGGTGATGGACAGGGAGGCCTGGCATGATGCAGTCCATGGGGTCGCAAAGTTTGGACATGACTGAGCAATTGAACTGAACTGAACATATTTTTTTACTTTTTTGTGGTTGAAAGAAAAGTTTTAAGGTAAAATATGAGTTCACAAAGCATATTACATTAAATGTTTTCATTTTTCTACAGTCGCTTCAGTTAAATAGAAGATAGATTATATTATCACTTCAGGAGTTGATGGCTGAGCTGAGTGTGCCGAAAAAAAACTAAACTTTCGTCTCAAATATTTCAATGAAAATCATAGAGAAAAATAGTTTGCTTCTACTGGCAAATAAAAGGTATTCATCTAGGGCAGTGCCACATCAGACTAGAGAAATCAATCTTGCCATGAAATTCAAAGAACAATTTAAAATATTGTATAAAATAACATAATCTCTGTATATCATTTAAAATCTAAAAGTGTTAACAGCTTTTTGTTTAAAATATTTGTCTCAGCTGAATTTATACAGCATCAAAACACAGCAAATAATCTCTCCTGAGTGTTCCCTGAAAGCTGACAAAATTATTTCTGGGGTAAACCCCTTTTTCTTTTTCCCATGAGAAATTTAGTTATATGTGTTTGAAAAAGCTATACATAGACTTTTGAAAACTCAATAAAAATTGGGAAAGTACAAAAAGCAGCACCAGACTCAAGTCAAAATGGTCAGAACTATTGACTACACTGAAATTTTTTTTATTGAGTCATTTCCAAAGATGAGTTTTCTGTAAAAGATCATTAATCTTTAATCAATGATAGCAAAAACTTTAAAGCTGAATATATTAACTATATCAAAAATACATGTGTGAAACTGCCAACTACTTTTAGATTTTGCTTCATCAGACACTATACCATTTTACTCTATTATTGATTGAAGATTAAACTAATGACTTTTTATAAAAACTCATCTTTGAAAGTGACTCAATGAAAGAAAAATTCATTTTTCTAAAAGTCAGTGATGCTGAGCATCTTTTCACATACTTTTTGGCCACGTGTATGTCTTCAGTGGAGAAATATATATTTATATTTTCCAACTACTTTTTGATTGATTTTTTTGATACTGAACTGCATGTGTTGTTTGTATGTTTTGGAGATTAATCCCTTGTCAGCCACTTCACTGGCAAATATTTTCTCCCATTCTATGGATTATTTTCTGGTTTATTTACAGTTTCCTTTGCTGTGCAAAAGTTTTTAAGTTTAATTAGATCCCATTTGTTTATTTTTGTTTTTATTTTCACTACTCTACATGGTGGATTAAAAAAGATACTGTTGTGATTGATATCAGAGAAGACTGTGCCTATGCTTTCTTGTTTTATAGTATCCAGCCTTAAAATTAGGTCTTTAATACATTTTGAGTTTATTTTTGTGTATGCTGTTAGTGTTCTATTTTCATTCTTTTGCATGTAGCTCTCCAGTTTTCCTAGCAGTGCTTATTGAAGAGACTACCTTTTCTCCATTTATATTCTCCATGTATAGTCTTGCCTCCTTTATTATAGATTAGTTGTCCATAGATATGTGGGGTTATCTCTGGACTTTGTATTCTGTTCCATTGATCTATATGTCTGTACCATGATGTTTTGATGACTGTCTCTTTGTAGTATAATCTGAAATGAGGGAGCCTGATTCCTCCAGCTGCATTTTTCTTTCTCAAGATTGCTTTTGTTATGCAGGGTATTTTGTATTTCCAAACAAACTGTAAGATTTTTTGTTCTAGTTCCATGAAAAATGCCACTGGTAATTTGATAGGGATTGCATTGAATTGGTAGGTTTCTGTGGGCAGTATGGTCATTCTCACAATATAGATTGGTCTGGATGGTCTTTTTCACAATATTGATTCTTCCAAGCCAAGAACGGAGCATATCTCTCCATCTGTTTGTATTATCTTTGATTTCTTCCATCATCATCTTATGGTGTTTTGAGTACAGGTCTTTTGTCTACTTAGCTATATTTTTCCCTAAGTATTTTATTCTTTCTGATTCAGTGGTAAATGTGATTATTTCCTTAATTTCTCTTTCTGATATTTTTCTGTTAGTGTATAGGAAAGCAAGAGCATTCTGTGTATCAGTCTTGTATCCTTTACCAAATTCACTGATGAGCTCAAGTAGTTTTCTGGCAGCATCTTTAGGACTTTCTGTGTACAGTGTTGTGTCGTTTACAAACAATCACAGTTTTGGGGTTTTTTCCGATTTGGATTATTTTTTGGTGTTGTTCTCTGACTGTCATGATTAAGACGCCTGAAACTCTGCTGAATAAAACTGGCCCGAGTGCACAACCTTGCCTTGTTTCTGATCTTAGAGGAAATGCTTTCAGTTTTTCACTACTGAGAATTATGTTAGCTGTGGGTTTGTTATATATGGCCTTTACTGGCTTCCCTGGTTACTCAGATGGTAAAGAATCTGCCTGCAATACAGGAGACCTGGGTTCGATCCCTGGGTAGGGAAGACCCCTTGGAGGAAGGCATGGCAACCCACTCCAGTATCCTTGTCTGGAGAATACCCACAGACAGAGGAACCTGGTGGGCTACAGTCCATGGGGTTGCAGAGTGTCAGACATGACGGAGCAACTAAGGACAGCACATGTTGAGGTAGGTTCTCTCTATGCCCACTTTCTGGAGAGTTTTTAATCATAATGGGTGTTGAATTTTGTCAACAGTTGGTTTTGTTTTGTTTGCATCTATTGAAATGATCATATGTTTTTTCTCAGTTTGTTGATCTAATCACCAGATCAAAGATTGAATCTTTGCACCAGATGCAAAGATTGAAGACTCTTTGCATCCATGGGATAAAACCCACTTGATCATGGTATATGATTGTTTCCATGTATTGCTAGATTTGGTTTGGTAGTATTTTATTGAAGGTTTATGCATCTATCTTCATCAGTGATATTGATCTATAAATTTCTTTTTTTGTGCTATCCTTGTCTAAAGGTATGTGGCCTCATAGAATGAGCTTGGGCTTATTCCTTCCTCTGCAATTTTCTGAAGGATTTCAGAAGGATAGGTGCTAACTTTTCTCTAAATGCTTGATAGAATTTATATGTGTAAGCCATCTGGTCTTGGTCTTTTGTTTGAAGTCTTTAAATTGCAGTTTCGATTTCAGTACATGTGGTTGGTCAGACTACTTCTTCGATTATTGATTTTAATTCAATTTAATCCAAACTGCAAACACAACAGAATCTCAATTTACAGATCTTTCATCTAGGCAGTATTATATGTCTTCATGTCCAAGGACATTCTTATAAATCTGCCCTTGCTTTTGATTTTGGTACTACAGTGGTCTTCCATTTTTATCACCGACATTTATTCAGGCAGCATCCTTCTCAACCTTGTGGCCATTTAACAGTGTGTGACCATTGATTTATTCTCAAATTGTCTTCTCAGTTGGTATCTATTACATGCTAGTTCACTTGCTAATTCTCTGTTACTTTAACTTTTATGCCTGCTTCTACCTCTGAAGTCTAGATTTCTCCAAGGATTTTATCTCCACTGTTCTCTTTCTCTCTGTACCCAATACTGTAAACTTGTCTTGTTTCTTCAAATATCATCTTTATTTACTGGCAACCAATTATGTAACTCTAGTTTTACTCTCTCATGAAAGAAATAGTCCAGCCTTCTTCTCCCCAAGCACCAGTTAAAAGTAGTCACCAAGTCCTGCCAAACCTATTACCTAAAGGGCCCAAGAATCTTTCTCTTCTTATATAATATCCTCCCACTATTAATAGCTATTTCATGCCCTACTTACATCCTTACTCTCATCATAATATCCCAATGTGTCTCCCCTGTCTCCTAACCCAGAATGGCAAACTGTTTTTGTTATCTGTGCTAACTTCAATTGACTGGGAATGGAAGCCCAGAGTGCCACCTTGAGAAAGATTCTAAGGACACATTTAGCCCCAGTAGGAAGGAGTTCTATGTTGAATTAGTGAAGTCAGTCCTGTGGCATTGCCCTAATCTATCTTCTCCATCACTGTCACAGTGGCTTTTTTTTTTAAATCAAGGTGCAATGTGAGAGTGATTTTTTTTAAAGAGTATAATTCAGATCATATCATCTCTCTGCTCTAATGTTTTCTGTTCTCAACTGCCTGACAAATAAATTCTGAGATTTTTGAATGCTAGCATTCAAAGTTTCCCAGTGCAAACACTCCTTACTGCTTCTATTATACTCTATCTCTCTTATGTTTAATTGCACTACTCTTTCTTATATACTGTTGCAATTCCTCTGTCTATTCTTTTATTCATACATAGTCATTGGCCCCAATTACACTCCTATATCAAGAGTCCAGTTCAAACGCCATTTTCTCTATTTGCCTTTCCAGAATATTTTCAGGCACTTCTGAGAAGCCCCTCTTCAGCCTTCCCACATCCTTTAAAACTTCTTTCCCAGCACACATCTCCCAGCAATCATTATTCAGCATTCTGAGCAACAGGGCTCTTTCATCTTCATATCCCCTTAGACTTAGGGTGCTTCAGCATAATAGGGATTCAGTAACTCTTTAATAATGGATTAAAATGAAGAATCCATAAGACCGTTTTAATCCACATGTATTTATAACTTTAGCAACCTAGCACAGTTTTTTTAAATATATTGTTGTTCTTGCTTTTGTATAAATAGTATAATCTTTAATGCTGCAAAAGTTAAGTTCGAGATATCACACAGTAACACAATGGTCAAAGGTATACAGAGTAATGGATTAATCTCTATGTTTTCACTTACAGTAGGTATTAGAGTATATGGTTGTTTTGATGTCAAATCCCATAGTGTGCTTTCCAGATGTCAGAATGCATTTGAATGGAAAACCAAGAACAAAACAACAACAAAAAAAGCATACATGTGTGTGCACGCACGCACGCGCACACACACACACACACACACACTTCAATTTACTGCCACCACTAACCTTGCCTGAACTTTAAGCCAATTTTTAAGTCCATTATTCTTAACTATCTTAATGCTTGGGCTATAATTTGGTACGTGAAAATTTCAATCTAACTAAAAAGGATATATATGTGGAGACTTTGGCACTGTTTCTGATGTACTTCCAGGATAAGGTAACAAAAATGTTCAACAGTCTGGCTAATCAATGTGTGGTTGATGGATCAGCAGCATGGCAGGGCCAAGGAGCTTGTTGAAAATGCATCATCTCCTTCCCCACCACAGTTGTACCGAATCCACATCTGTACTTTAACAAGACCCCTAGGTCATTCCTATATGGAATAACATTTGAGAAGCACTATTCTGGAAAATCTTAGTTAGAAAAAAAAAATTAACAATCTAATTAAAAATGAACAGAGTGGGAACTCCCTGGTGGTCCAGTGATTAGGACTCACTGCCTTTACTGCCATGGGCTGGGTTTAATCCCTGGTCAGGGAACTAATATCCCACAAGCCATGCAGGGAGGCAAAAAAAAAAAAAAAAAAAAGTTTTTAACGGGCAGAGGACCTGAATGGTCATTTTTCAAAGAAAACATACAGATGGCCAATAGGTACATGAAAAGATGGTTGACATCACTAAAGTTTGGGAAATGAAAATCAAAACTACAGTGAGATGTCAACTCACATCTGCTGGTATGGCTAGCATCAAAAAGAGAAGAAATAACAACTGTCAGCAAGGATATGG